>SMLS01049865.1:0-10680 GCA_004785975.1 Popillia japonica | reverse complement strand
GCCATTTTCTTCTTGAACCATCAGCAACCTCTCGTCAATACTATAAACCGAAGTTCTGAGCATCCCTGCTGGTATAGTTGCTATGTTTTGTGTGATGAATTCCTTCAATTCATCGATGGTGTTAGGTTTTGCTAAAAACACTCGTTCTTTTAGATATATCCACAACCAGAAATCGGTTGGATTAATATCTAGTGATCTGAGTCACCAAGTTTTAGAAAATTGTCTGCTGATAACACGGTCGCCAAAAGTGTTCCTTCAAAACTGATTTACTGAATTGAATATACTTATGTCAAGGTGCACCATCCTGCATGAAAATGATGTGTTCTTGCAATAACGGTACTGCATAGTCACAACGCATATTCAAATAACGCTGACCAGTTATCCTTCGTAGGCTTGTTCTTCCATTCTCAATCTGCCCAAAAACATACGGCTCTACGGTAAAACGTGATAAAAAATGAAGGTGTACCTTGTATGGATACATTTTAAGTTAACTTCTAAGAATTCCCATACAGTAKATATTCCATATTCGTTTTTATGTGCTACTTTTACGTTTCTTGTAAAACTTCCGTAATTAAAATATCAGTAAGAAGAGAAGGTCTTTCTCATTTCGTTTTATCAAACACAGAACTAGTTGCCTCAAAAGCTAGTTCTGAAGAGTTCTTGAAGAGCACTCAAACAACATGAGCAGGCTTTCAAGCCGTTTAGTGTACGAAATTGTCTTAGGCCTGCCATTCCACGTTCATAATACCATTGAACGAGTCGACTTCAAGTTTGCAGAGACAAGTTCATACTTTTCTACAAACCAATGCTCTTCCAACATGAAAAAGAGCGGTGTAATACGACTTATCCAACGTTATAACACGCACTTGTAAGTTGGTTGCTATGACGACCAAGAGATGACAAATAAGTCCCATTATCCATGTGGTCGGGTACTAGTATTATTTCTACAATAGTATGTCTTAACGTAAATATTAATTATTTCAATTCAATGGACCCGGATCACCAAAATTGATCGATTCGGATGATCGTTTCATTTGTTGAGGTTTCATTATATGATTTCATCAGTGGTTTCGTTCACCACAGTAGTTCTTTGTTTCATTTGAATCCATTGAATCCTAATGACAAAGATATGAGCTTCGGTTCCTTATATGTAGTACCTACCTATTGACAGGGTTAGCACCCAATGTCAACCAATAAATATGAAAAATGGAACATAATTATTTTAATGTACAAGAATAGTTCGGAGCTTATCTAACGCGCTGACTTTTGATAGATAACTAAATTGTTTTTAATTTGTAGGTACTCTTTTATATGGGTATATATATGTATTTCAAAATGTCTTCTATACAGTTATATTTTTCGTTTGCGTCCTTATATTGGTGAAGAAATAATGTAGGTACATATATTTTAAAATAACTGTTTATTGTATTTTTATTAAACATAGTTACCGGAATTACTTGTGAAATATAACTTTGTTTTTGTAAATATGTAGTTACATATACATATATTATTATACACCTATAATAATAAATGTAATAATAATTAAAAAAATCTATGAATAAAATTTACCTAAAGTAGAATTCTCTGTATACAAAAGTGTAACTAAATAGAATCTAATAATGAAATTCTCAAAAAATATAATTAGATGGTATCAATATATTAAAAATGACAACCCTAGATACTATACTAATGCTTTGAACGTCTTTTTTTAATTCTTTCGATATGTTCTATCAATCAATCAATCCAATGGCGCCAAGGATATCAAAATTACGAGCACGTTTATTACGGGCCCCCATACGAAATTCTTTTATTTCCTGAAACGAAACCGTTGCTTATTGCGTGGCAATAAGAATTGATTTGGTAAAATAGAATTATTGTTTATCGTGTTTTATATTACATTAATCAATTACATTTGGATAAAATACAAATTTAAAACATGTTTAGTAATTCGTTGTTAAAGTAGAATATATTTTAAATATGTTATCGTAATCAGTAGGGTGAATTTAAATATGACATGATATTAAATGATTCAATTGATTCAAATGATTCATTGAACCGAATCATTTAGATGTTCGGGAATTACTGAATCGGATCACTAAACTGAGTCGGACTGCCCACCTGTAATACCATGTATGCCAATTTTTACTACCAGGCAACAGTACCTATTTTACAGAATCTTCGTAACTTACTTAAATTAAATTACTTTTGTGTCAAGTAGAGATTATCAACATTTTCGAAAGTTCTTGTGCAATGGCTATAAAAATTTTCCGCATCCTGAACATTTAATTTGGTGACAATAAAGGAGCATAAAATGTAATACGTATGAAGTCTGTATGAAAAGGCCTTAAACCGGTAACATTTACAACCAGTATCTGAAAGTTATGTTAGTATAGGTAGCTTTAGCCTTCTTTGATTCTTAACAGGATTTTGTTCAACCTGCTTAACTTTACGACGACACGGAAAATGGAGAATTTTTATGTAGTGTATGAATCAAGATATTTCATTCCATTTCCTAAAAGTTGTTAATTGGTGAAAACACGAAAACATAAAGAAAAACGTTGTTGTAACTTTACATTGTATTTATTTATTCAAAAACCAGACCGCCACAAACCAATAAAATAGTTATTTAACTTAGACATAAGTACAATACTTAGCGAAATAATTAAGCCATAATAAGTCCCCTACGGCGTCGGCCGATGTAGAGTCTCCCCCCATGTCCTCCACATCCTTCTATCCTGCGCTATGGTTTTAAGCTCATTGACTAATTTTCCTCTCTTTAGCGCTAGTTCTTCAACTCTCTGGTCTATGGTTTTGCCAGATCTACCAACTCTTCTTTTGCTGCCCACTTTTAATCCTGCTACTCTCTTCGTTAGTGCATCCGCCGACATTCTCTGCACATGCCCGTACCATTTTAGCTGTTTCTGTTCAATTAATTCCGTAGTTGGCACTTGATTAGTCATTTCTCTTAGAACTTCATTTCTAACTTTATTCCTTTTTGTTTTACTGGCTATTTTTCTTATGTATTTCATTTCTGCTGCTGTTATTCTACTTTCCAGTTTCCTTGTCATTGGCCAGGTCTCACCTCCGTATATTATTGTTGGGACTACTACCGTATTATAAATTCTGCCTTTCGTGGCTGCACTGACTTCCTTTTTGTCCAGAATTGTGGTACTTAACTGGTAAAATATTTGCGTTGCCTTTTTTGACCGATTCAGAATTTCTACGTCTACTTTGCCATCGTCGCTAATTTTCGATCCCAGATATGTTATCGTTGATACTCGTTCTAATGTATCTTCTCTACACATTATGTCTTGCTGATTTTTTGGTGCGTTAATCGTCATTACTTTTGTTTTGCTTGTATTTATTTGCATTCCCTTCTGCATGATAATTTTGTTCCATTGATTTATTGTTCTCTGTGTTCTTTCCCAGTTATCACCCATAAGCACGATATCATCCGCATATAGTAAACTCTGCAGTTGAACGGGGTTCATGTTCTTATACCCAACTGTTACTTTTGGCATGTTCGTTTTACAGAGCTTTACTACACTATCCATATACAGGATGTCCGCGATATACAAAGCATGCTTTTAAGGGATGATAGCTACAAACGATTTAGAAACAAAAACATATAATACACCTTGGGTCTATCTGTAAGCGTAAACGAGAAAAAAAAATCATGTCACAAACTTCGACGCATCCTGTACAGCGGCAGCCGATCGGTGCAGGATTTACCCGAGGATTACAGGCGTGTGTTCTTGCAAATGGGCAACACATCGATCCTTTCCTGTAATACATTTTCTCCTGTCTCTCAAAAAGGTCCTTTCTAGGACCAGCAATTTATCACAAATAAAAGAAAAGAACTAAATTTTGTAGTAGCCTTTACGAAAGAGCTTAAAGCGCCATAACATAACTGCACTATTATTAGATACATTGTTTTCATTCAATGCGACTTTCCTCTTGAATTTTCATTTACCGATCGAAAGCTACTATTAAACACGCCCTTTTTACTCTAACTTCAATATAACATCGATTTTATTGTCATAACATTATTAAAAAAAAAACTCAAAGATACCTCTTTCCTATTGATCGGATAATTTTAAAACGTATGGCCATTGACTTCGTACGATACAATGATCTAATGTAGTTCAAGATCGTATAAACATATGATGATTGGCTTGCAGCTGTGCTTCTATTGAATACGTGTACAGTATAGCGTAAGAGAAATGACACCACTCTTCCGTTTCAATGTATTAAATAATTCGTTTTCGTCGTTTTTTTCAGTTATTTTCAACTCTAAACTTTTGATATGGGTTTTTGGTTATTTTTTTTTGTTAGTTTTCTTTTAAAGTTTGACCAAATAAGGTTTTTTAGAAATATTTTTTTCCTCGTTTACGCTTACAGATAGACCCAAGGTGTATTATATGTTTTTGTTTCTAAATCGTTGTAGCTATCATCCCTTAAAAGCATGCTTCGTATATCGCGGACACCCTGTATACATATATTAAAAAGCAGACGGCTTAGACTATCCCCCTGTTTTATTCCTCTTTTCAATTCAAATTCTTTGGAGACTTTACCGTTTATTCTAACCTGCCCTATGACTCTCTGATACACACTTTCAATCACCTGCCTCCACATTACAAAACTTAAAAAAAAATTAATATTAACTTTCAACAAATTCGCCATTTCACCCATGCCTACGGGTGAAATAGCGAATGCACTGTGGGTGAAATGGTGAAGTTTCTTCTCCTGCTTTTTACCACATTTATGACAGATGGATTCATATTTTGAGCAGTCTTCGTGCAGCCAAAGTTGGCAGCTAAGACATTTGATCCAATCCACGACTCTTTTAATGCAATTGTACAGTTCATCGCACCCTACACAACAACACGCTTTATCGTCTACGTCATCATCATCGTCTTGTAAGTGGATATCCAGTGATGAAGCGGAATCGGTGTCAGTGGTAGATACTTTTCGTTTCTTAGGTTGTTTGTTTTTGTTATTCCCTTTGGTAGTCGCTTTGGTTATGGCTTTTCCATTGACCTTCTTTTTAGCATTTGCTCCACTCTTAACTGACTTATTTGTTTTGTTTTGTCGTTTTCTGTTTCGTAGGTTGATGATGTTTTCTGGAGAATTCAAAACTTCAGCTACAGCTCACTGACAAAACCTAGTTCAGATGTAAATAAACGCTTTACGCGTAAATAAAGTCCACCGTATCTCCCATGTCCGAGTTCACCATTTCTTCCATTTGTCATGGGTGAAACAGTGAATATCACGGCAAGAAGTTCAGACTATCAAAGGCAACGATTTATACGCTATGTAACATATATGTAAGTAGTCTAAGAAGGCAGACTATGTCAAAAAATACATCGCGGGCTACTCTAACTGAAGCAACATCTACAAAAGAATGGATCATATAAAAATTATTGAACATCGGAAACAGTTATGTGCAAATTACTTACGATTTTTAAAGTGGCTGGTTTTTATCACATGCACCATGAACGTAGGATTATAAACTGTCGACGTTCAGACTTACTAAGACATCTGCGTACTCGAAAAAGAAATAGAGCTATTAACCATATCACCCGAGTCACCATATCACCCTGCTTTACCCTATGTGATACTAAACCCTATCCAACTTACAATACAAAAATGTATAATATATTATCTACTGTAGGTGTTTTATAAATCCGCTAAATTGATAAGATTTCCATACAATGTAGCAGTAAACCAAGAATATATACAGTTATAAAACGTTCTAGTCCGCGTACAATCAGATAGATGCGTTATCCAAACTATTGCAAAGTATGTTAGTTGCACATACTACATACATATGTAAGTACATATTACATACATATATGTATGCAGGAATTTACTTTTATCCCTCTAAAATCTTTACACATGGCTTCAAAAAGAATTTGGATTTAATAAGTGAAATTTATGTTTCATAACAACATAAACCTCAAATATAAACAAAACCCGTAAATCATATACCTAATCAATTTCGGAGAAATTCGCTCGACAACTAAAAATAAATAAACTATGGAAACAGCGAATACATGATTGAATGTAAAAATAGTTATATACCTAAAATTATTACCTAATATTAGTACAGAATGCGTCATAATAATAATTGCTATAGGAAAATAACGCCTAAAAACTTAAAAATCATGGGTGTACGCGTCTATTATTATACTGTAGGGTTAACTAACTATTAATCACAAAAAATATTTACGCTAAAGCAGGACTATGAGATTCCCTCCACTTTGGGTGCATAGATTGCGACATGTCATTATAGTAAATGCAATTTCTGTTTCTTTTTCCATCCAATTTGAAATTCCCCTCTATGTTAAAGTATCATCTACAAAAGAAGGTGTTCAAGGAAGAAGCAGAAGCTTACGGTAAAGATGACAACAATTTCGTGATACCTACGAGCGTATACCTACCTACAGCTACAAAAAATATATATATTTTCCTCCCTTTATTTTCGACGATAACAATATGATACGCCCCGGTTTGTTTTTATATTTCTTCGTATATATTAGGTACCATATACGTTTTGCGTTTGCAATAAAACGAGATATAACTATGAACACGCATAGATAGCCAGAAAACCAACTTTGAAACGTCGATATACATATTATAAAAAAGAATGAAACAGTTGAAATCGCAACTACAAAAACGTTTTTATTTAATATATTATATTGCCGATATTAATGCCGATACAAACAAAACCTAATTATCAACGAAAATAGGGATAACTTTTCTATTTTAAATGAAATAACTGTATACTAGGGCTGCGTTATCTACAATTCAAGGAACTTCCGTTAATCTTATTTGGAAACACCAAAATTGTCTTGTTAGCTACGTTTGGCAAAAATAAGAAGATAAAAATGGCGGCGCTATGCGCAGGTTAAAGTTAAAGGGGGTGGCCTATACCCTGAAGGGGTATGTAATACCTACTTACTGAGTCACTTTACAATGATGTTCAATAGTTAGTGACAACAAAATTGATATAGTGTTTACTACACATATTGTTTACGACTAAAATATCAACATATTAAGAAACAAATTAGATAAATCGTAAGTATAATATAATGAACTTTCGGTTGTAACTGAAATGAAGATTATTCCTAAATGGGTAATATTAGCGTAATGAGTATTTACAATAATTGTCTATACTTTCGCAGAGCGTTGTATATACAGGGTTTCCACGGCCGAGTGGGACATAGGGAGATTTATGTATTCTCGCTTTCCGGTAAATATTATCCCCCTAATACTACTTCATCCAAATTTAAGTGCCGCGTATTATAACTGGGCTAACAATGAACATTTCCATAATCGTAGTACAAAGAAAGTCATTTTAATAAAGCCAGAAATTATTATTTTTAAATCTATTGCACGTGAATTCCTACTAAGGATTTTGACAGGTGCACATTTTACAACCAGTCAAAGAATTTTTAACGAACGTTTTTCAAAATTCTGTGTTAAGCAGACACTTTGCAAATTCGTGACCACCAAGATTACCTGAATTTAACCCATCGGATTACTGGGTATTGAATTATTTAAAAAGTGTAGTGTTTAGAAGACGAACAACAATGCTAAATTAAATGACAATATTATGATCAAATTGATGCATTTGAACCAGAAATGTTACGGAATGCTGTGTACAATTTGGTAAAAAGGTTGGTAATGTTATAATAACAAAATAGAGGCCATATTGACCAATCCCATTCTTTAAACAACTAGATTTCGTTCATTTTTTAAAGTTATAATACTTTAAAATATGTCGCTTACTTTATGATAACCTCATATATACATCGCTTTTAAGCTCCCCATGTATAGGTTCCTCTTAGAAACTGTATTACGTTGGGTACAGCTTTAAACCGTACCTGCTCATCAACGCCTGCTATCAGGTGGTAATCTCAAGTTAACAAACCATTTCGAATTTAGTCTTCTATGCGGAATTATATATAAAATCGAATAAAACTTTTAAAGCATTCCAACAAAGCAATCTAAGAAAGAACTTATTACTATACAACAAAACGTAAACGGGAGATATTGGTTTCTGAAAAATTAGTTTGTCTTTGAAGGAGTTCAAGAAAACATAGCTAAAGCAATATTAAAATACTATCGCTGCAGGACGAAATATTATCAAATAATACTTGATTAAAACAGTATTTAAAATATTACATTTTATTTTTAATTGAAGTTAGGATGCAATAATAATATAAAATTGCATTATTCCTTCATATATTTCACACCGTTATTACGACAGTCATAACCATATTGTGAGATCTCGGATTTTCACTGCACTTGCACAAATCAGAAGTGTACTTTCCCCTTTAATAACGGGCATTGAAAAGACCGTTGTAGTAAACGACCGACATCCTAGTCGTTTAGATTCCTTTGGTCATCCCCTTTTAAGGTTCATCGTTTCCTGCCGCTCGGTTTCTATTCTTAGCGAGACATTTTGAAACCGCAAAATACCTCACCAAAGCATTTCAAAGGTAATATTTCAAATTCACATCCTTAGACTTCTTGACCGAATAGATGAATAAATTTAAATCTTGAAAAGGGATAGGGAAGACAAAACATAAAGATATCCATTCATATTTTCACGGGCATTTCATTTAAACTGCAAATATTATAGTTTCGGTACAGTCTTTGTGTGACGGTTAATAATCGAGGAGGAAGATTTTTTCAAGAGTCAGAAAACAATGTAACAATATTGTATGTATTAGTTAACATTTAGGTAGATCTGCAATTCTTTACTCAAATTTTAATTTAAATTTAATTGCTGGAATGTACACAGCGGAGGTAAAGCATTAAATTATTAGCAAACACTATAGAATTTAATTCGCAAGATGTTTGTAATGTTATGTAACAGGTGTCTTCATCTTAATGGATTACAAGGTTTCTAACCTGCATACAGTGTCACAAACTATGGTTCATGTAATAGGAGGTAATTTTCCTTTTACTTGAATTATAACTACAAAAACGTGTATTTAAGAAAGTATTTCAATTAGATTCTCAGGACATAACTGCAATAAATTTGGAACTTCTTGTAAAACTTATTTATAGCTACTCCAGATAATTTTCATAATTGTATAACGTTCATTGTTTGGTTTTTACTTAAACAGTTATCTATTTATCTTATTTCCTGATATTATTTTTCCACTTGTAGGTCAATTAAACTATATATACAGGCTGATTCATTTTTGATCCTCACCATTGCGATCTCGCTTATTATTGAAGATAGACGGTAGGTTTAAATTTGGCAAAGTTGCTAAATTTTGTAGTTATTATGATCCCGAAAAGAAAGTAGACTTAGAAGAAATGACGTTCGAGATTTTTCAAAAAAACTGAAAACTTTTATTTTGCTTGTGGCACTTTTATTTGATCTTGCAGAGAAAAACTAAAGACATATTCTCAAGACCACTTTTGCTCCTCTATGTAATGGTGTACTTAAAATTTTTATACGACGTTTCGTTTTCTTCGGATCATCATCAACTTTGTTATTTCTTATGGGCGCTATATTGGATGTTGAGACAGCTAGAAAGATTTTCTCTCTTTTTCAATCCTGTATCGCAAAAATGAAATTCGATGTTAAATAAGGTAGCCAGGTAGACCTACCGTCTATCTTCAATAATAAGCGAGATAGCAATGGTGAGGATCGAAAATGAATCAGCCTGTATATATATATAGATACAGGCTGAATTTGAAATAAAAGCAAAAAAGAATAGTAAGATACAATTATGTAGAATATAAACCCAAAAAATTTTTGTTCAATTACGACGCAAATGCTATTTAAACCGCAAATTAAAATCTCCCTTATAAATTGTAATATGCGCAATATGATCACGCCTCGATCAAAGTAACGCAAGACATCGCAAAACCAGCTGTCGATGTTATAAGGAGTACGAAATAACGCTGATGTGTCAGTTTTTTTAAATAGTTTTGAATGAAGAGTTCAACAATATCAATGGGATTACGTATGAAAATAGTAACGGAGAAAAATTAATAAAGCATTTATTGTAAATGTATCCAATCTATGGAATTACTTTAAACAACGATTGAAAATCATTTAACTGTAGTAAAAGTAAAACTATTATTGTGAAATAAAGATCGTTTCTTAATTGCAATTTTTGTAATGCTAGTCGTATTTTCTTTTTTTTTTTAAGAATTGTTGGTTCCACGTCTGCAACATCTACATACATTCAACATTCCAAAGAGACTGACTCTGATTGTGCGTTGCACACATGTTAAATATCGCCTAGATATATTTGTTAAAACAGTGGCGCGACCAATATTTTATAAATATTTTTGTCATTTTTTTTTCTCGCGTCTGGAAAGGAATTTGCGCAAAATATTTTGGATTTAAGTTTAATAAAATAATATCTTCCCATTTTTCATAGTCTTTACTTTTATTTCAAATACGCCCTGTATATTAAACTATACAAGTGGTAAAAACATCAGGAAAATAAGATAGTACATAAGAGGTCATAAGAATACATATACAGTTATCTATATATGTATATTCATGGTATATGAGCATAGAGACAGTGACAAATAGAGTAATGTCAAATGTAAAACTATAGCGAATATAAAGGTCACTTTACACGATGCTAGATTCATACTTTTTCTATACTATTTTCTAGAAACTAGAAAAAATAGTCAGAA
>SMLS01049863.1:0-14637 GCA_004785975.1 Popillia japonica | reverse complement strand
ATCCATCTCGCTACTTGTCCTTCGGGGTTCTTAAAGCTCAACAGCCAAGTTAATGCTGCGTGATCGGTTCTTAGCAAGAACTTCCTTCCATACACGTATTTGTGAAAATGCTCGATGGATTTTACTACTGCCAATAGTTCTCTCCTCGTTACGCAGTAGTTACGTTCCGGCTTTGATAGCACCTTGTTAAAGTAGGCAATCACTTTCTCTTCTCCGTCCTGCAGTTGGGAAAGGACTCCTCCGATGCCTACATTGCTAGCATTTGTGTCTAAGATAATTTTCCCAACAAGGCGCGGATAGCTCAAAATCGGAGCGCACATCAATGTTTGCTTCAGTTGCTCAAAGGAATCCTCACAGTACGTGTCCCAAACAAAACTTCTGTCATCTTCTGTCAGTTTTGTTAATGGTTTAGCGATTTTTGCAAATCTCGGGACAAACCGACGATAATATGTACAAAGGCCGACGAAACTTCTAACTTCATGTTTATTTTTAGGCACTGGCCACTTTTTAATTGCTTCTATCTTCCCTTCATCAACGGCTACTCCCTCTTCCGAGACAACATGGCCGAGATAATTTACTTGTCTCCGCAATAAATTACATTTTTTTGGATTCAACTTTAATTTTGCCTCTCGTAGCCTTTGGAATACTTGTTCTAAATTCCTTATATGCTCATCAAAGGATTTTCCAAGAACAATTATGTCATCAAGGTAGACCAAGCAAGTTTCCCCTGACAGTCCCCTCAAGACGTTCTCCATGAGTCTCTCAAATGTTGCAGGGGCATTACATAATCCGAACGGCATAACGTTGAACTGCCAGAGGCCGGTTCCAATTGTGAACGCAGTCTTCTCTTTATCTTTGGGATCCAAGCTCACTTGCCAGTGGCCACTCTTGAGATCCAGTGTTGAAAACATTTTACACCCAACCAGAGTATCCAAAGTATCGTCGATCCGAGGTAGGGGATAACTGTCTTTCTTCGTCACATTATTCAGGAGTCGATAATCTACGCAAAATCTAGTGGTACCATCCTTCTTCTTAACCAACACCACTGGAGAAGCCCACGGACTCTTCGATGGTTTTATCACGCCATCCCGTTCCATATCTCGGATAATTTGTTCGGCTTCGTCTCGCTTAGCCAGTAGCAACCTTCTAGCTGCTTGACGAATCGGCCTCGCATCTCCGGTGTCTATTCCATGGCGTACCACGTTACTTCTTCCCTTGGAACTGTCTTCAGTTTCAAAAACATCTTGATAGCGACCAATCAAAGCTCTCGCTGCGTAACGTTGATCAGCCGTCAGACTCTCACAGGTCATATTGATTATGTTGTTCACAAGCTTGGGGGATTGACCGGATGTCGTCGCGAGGGTACATGCTTTTTGGACAATCGATGATATACATGAACAACTTCCCAATGTGGCTCCTTTCTTAATCTTTACTGGGTAATCATTAAGATTCATCAATCGGACAGGAACGGCCTCCTTGGTCTGGATTATCGTTTTGGCAAACAGAATCCCTTGTACTATTGTTCGGGTCTGGTTCTAACATCACAATTTGGTTTTCTGGTACCCTCTCACTTAGAGTGGCTGAAGCAATCACTTGGCTACGTCCCCGAATCATTACGTCATTTGCCAAAATCACACGAGTGGCCATATCTCTGGAACGATTGAGAACAATGTCTTCACCATTCACTCTAAGTATTCCTCCGTGAAGGTCCAATTTGAAACCAAACTCGGCCATTATGTCCATTCCAAGAATTACGTCCTGTTCAATGTTCGCTACCAGTACGCGATAACTGAAGCTCGTATCACCCATGTGGAAGTCGGCAATCGTTTCCCCGAGTACGTTGACTGCCTCCCCTGTAGCCGTACGCAATGCACATCTGGTTGGAAAGATTGTCTTCCTTGCTTTAAGAATCTCTGGACGAACGATAGTCATTGTTGCACCAGTATCCAGCAACATATCTCGAGGCTGGGCGTTTACAAAGCCAGCCACAAAAAGACTATTGGTGTGGCTTTTCAAGGTTGCGACAATTACAGACGCTTCAGTGCCGTCAGCAATATGGGTGAACGACTGCCCCTTCGCGTCAATCCTTTTCAGTTTCCCGCCTGCCTTTCGTAACTGAGGACAATTGTTCCTCAAATGTCTAACTTTTCCACAATTTTGGCAACTAATATTTCTTGAGTTCATCGCTTCAAGCAGTTTTTCAACAATCTCCTCAACGGGATATGTTTGTTTCACCTCGGCGCAGTTCTCTACTGTTCGTACTTGGGCCTGGCTTCGTATAGATTGCTTGACCGCTTCGAACTCAAGGGCTTGCGACAAAGCTTCCTTCAAAGTTCTTGGGCATGCCAACTTCACCGCTTGCTGTGTTTCGATATCTCGGAGCCCATCGCGGAATTTGTCGATGGCCAAACTTTCTCTGACTTCGTCAGGAACTGTGGGATACGCACATCTGGTTAAGCGGAATACCTCTGCTTGATATTCTTGTAAACTTTCGGTGGACTTTTGTGAGCGATTTTTCAATTGTGATCGGTATACTTGTTCCATGTGGTTGCGGCCGAAACGCATTTCTAACTGTTTCATAAGTTCTCCGTAGTTCTGTCTCTCCACTAGAGGTATGGCTTGAAGTACTACCAAAGCATCACCACGTAGCGTCAGGGACAAGTTAGCTGCTTTCGTGATTTCATTCCAGGAATTTATCATGGCAGCTGTTTCAAAAAGCGTCATATGTTCTGCTAGCGGTGTTTTGCCGTCGAAAGTTGATAATTTACTTTGTCCCTGAAGTACTGAGGTCGCCTGGATTACTTCTCGTTTAATAATTTCCGGTGCTTGCGGCTGGGACAAGTGGTCAATATCCGCCAAATTTGGTTGCGCCAATTTTGCTTCCATTCGCTGAATACGCTCTTCCAGCTCTTTTGATCGTTCTTCTGTTTTTCTAGAATTTTCTTCTAGCCTCTGGTCTAGGCTTCTAGAATTTTCTTCTAGCCTCATTTCTAGGCCTCTCGAATTTTCTTCTATTGTTCTAGAATTTTCTTCTAACCTCTGTTCTAGGCTTCTAGAATTCTCTTCTAGCCTCATTTCTAGGCTTGAATTTCCTTCTAATTTCTTTTCGAGGCTGTTAGCATTTTCTTCCATTGTTCTAGCATTTTCTTCCATTGTTCGGGAATTTTCTTCTAACATTCCCTTTAGTTCGGTAATACCACCATCCACCTCGAAAACGTGGTTGTCTGGATCCTCACCGTTGGCTTCCATCACTTTTCGAAGAAGTTCTAAAAGATCTTTTTTCTTTCCATTAGTATCTTCATCTTTTTCCTCAAGTTCTCTCTTGAGATCTACGACTTTTAGATCTTTCAGTCTCATTGCCATTTTTATTTATTTTATTACGAAAAATTATCGCCAAACCCTACATCTGACACCAATTGTTACGTTTTAGGGTTTTTAAATAATCTTCAGGCGATAATGTTTTCACAGAAGTATTTATTTAAACTAATTTAACACTTAATAATTACTTGGTAACGAAGAACACTACTAAAACTATTTATTTTAACTAACACAGATTTATATACACTTTCGTATTTATTTTCACAGAGTCCGTTCTAATTATGCGCCAGTTCAAGACTGTCCCGCATACGAGATTATCATCCTTATATACTTAAAATATAACTTCTAGAATTCTCTACACTAAACTAGACTGTTCTAGAACGCCCTTTCTAGAATGTCTCCAGAAAACACGCGAACCATCCATATATCATAATTACAGTGCACTGCACAATCCATTTTAAACTGCTCTGTCACTAGATGGCGCCATTCGTAACAATATAATGTCATAATATACGTTAAAAATTATCTACAATAAAAGCCTGGCAAACTAACAAGAACACGCATCAGAAATAATGTAGTATAATACGGTAAAAATGTATCTGTCATAAATTCCTAGAATGTACCGCTAGCAAGTAAACACACATGTATCGAGATTTTAAATATAAAGGAATTATGCCTACCCAAAAATCTAGCTTTACTTTTCTATTAAAATACATACATAAATGCTCCGATTGAAAACAAGTGTGTCGGCAAACGTGTTTGTCTATTGTTTTCGCGCCGAATGCCGCCCGCTTAGTTTGCGTTTTTTGTTGCCGGATATAAGAAAGCCGAAGATGTCTGATGCATATAACGCGCTCTATGGAAACTGTTATTGATATGAATCCTGCAGCAGGCGGAGACATTACGTTACAAAAAGAGTGTACATACATATATGAATACCTTTTTAAAATCTTAACATTTTCAAAATCATGTCGTAATTCTTGAGAATACTTAGACAAGGCAGTTTCCACGGTTATGTCATGTGATTATAAATGTACAAATCAAGAATATTTTAATTTGTTCGTGAAACTAACATAATCCTATACAGTACTTTTATCAATGCTTATATCATTGAATTTCTTTGTCTTTAGATAATTTTGTTGATATGCATGCCTATAGGCAATTACATATTCTAATAAACAACTATAGTTGTTTATATTCTAATAAACAACTATAGTTGTTTATTAGGATATGTAATTATTTGACACGAAATAAATGTCAATTTCTTCCACTGAGAAAGTTTGTAACAAAACCCTAATAATTTGTATATACACAGGTTATGGCATACATTGATTTTTAATCGAATAGTGTTTGAAGTGACCTAAAAAGTGGAAAAAATATCTGGAAAATAGATAAGTAATTCTTTATAAAAAGTTCTGCTTGTTGAGTAGATAAGTTAACCATCGGAAAATCTAAGAATAAATGTAGAGAATGACCACAAATTAGGATAGCATGAAAATACTTCCAGAGAAGAATACCATTTATGGCATTTTATAGTTTAGTATTAACAGAAAAATTCTTTCACAACATAAAATTAGTTAAAATTCAACATTTTAAGCCTAAAGTTTGAGTATTATGTACATATGTTGGTCAGTTTAATCGAGATAAAGTGTTATCTGGAAATTAATATAGCTTTTTTTGGCTTTTTTTCGACTCTTTATCAGCGGTATTTAGTTTATTGGGTAAAGGATTTATGTTTGGATTCCGTTCATTTGCGGTGATTTTTTTGTTTCGTAGTGGATTAATTTAGTTTTGTTTTGTTATGTTGTGGTACAATTATTGTTTTTTGTAATAATTGTGCGCGTATAGTCTACTGTGTTGTAATTTTTATGCCAATATATAAAGGTTATATGTATACAGGGCTTTCCACGTAACCCGTTCGCTAGAAGTTTTCTATGTTAACGTCTTAGGGCAGTTCTGAAAATTTGTACAGCGTAATATTGCTACTTGGTGAGTCAAAATAAAATGTTTACACTCATGAACCACCTCCGATTATACCGGAAATCATAACCAACTTTGATATGTCAAATCAAATGTCATATTTTTTATTGCTTTTATAGAATTCCTTATGAGGGGTTATAACATTTTGTATTAAGGTTCCTTATGTCAAAAATTAACCGTTTTTGAATTATTTTGATTTTTGTGAAATTTCTTGCTTTTTCAAATGATCTTTTAAAATCGTATATCTAAGCCGTGAATGAACCGAATTATTTCATATTTCTGCTGGAGGCGGCGAAAGGTAGAAGAGACTGTTTAACGTCTAAAGAGTTAATAAATCTCTTACAGAGTGTTCTGAATTTGATGATTATTTAAGTAATTTTCAAATAAGGAGAAATCGATTTTTTTAAATGGAACAGCCTGTATGTGAATACACCATACTAATTGTAAGTAGATAAATATTTTGCATCGAACAGCTGTAGGTGTCCCTATGTCTATCTGCCATAGTTTTAGAATTATTAATGATTATTCTTTAACGCATTTTTTATTTGACCCCATAAATAAAAATCAAGGGGAGTCAAATCGGGGGGATCGGGGTGGCCAGTACCAAGGTCCATTTCGGCCGATCCACCTATCCTCAAAAATATGGGTTACTTCTTGATATACTTCTTGCGAAGAATGAGCGGGCGCTCCATCCATTTGCGACCAACATTGCCGTATCAGATTCCGTGGTAAGCTATTCAAAAATGACACTAGTACTTCCCTTAGCAGTTGTAGATACCGGATGCTTGTTAAATTTTCGTTATATATTTCGTATGCAACGCGGTTGTGTACAATCATTGCCAAAACGTTGAAGCTAAAAGTGTCTTGAACATTTGCTTCTCTAACAGCATGTGAATTTTGTTGCGCCCAATGATGACAATTTCTTCTATTAATAATCCCTTCACCGCTAAATTTCGACTCATCCAGATAATTTTAGATAGAAAATTGGGATCTTGTGTTTTCGTTAAAATGAACTCACAAAACTGGATTCTTCTATCTTGATCCCCTGGACGAAAAGTCTGAACCAATTGAAAAGAATAAGGATGCATTTTATTTTTCTTTAAAATCCTATGTATCGATCCCTACATCTGCAAACGCTGCCGGTACAGAACAGGTTGGATACGCATGAAAATATCCTAAAACAACAATTTCATTCCCTTCATCGCCCGTAATCGGTTTTGGAACTGTCTTCTTGACTTGAATGCCCAAGCGAATAAAATTTGATTCTATTCGTTTGAATTTAGTTTTATTCATTGGTGATAAATGTGGGTATCTTTCATTAAAAACTCGACATGTCCTTTCAATAATTTGAAGAGACTCACCATGAATACAAAATAAATTCAAAATATCTCTATTAGAATAAATATTTAATTCTTCCTGCATATTCGTAACTTAAGATCACCTCAACACGAAATAAACTTTGTGACAATTTTGACAGATCAGATTTACTTTTTATGGCTTACTACCACGATTTTTCTTGGTAATGCTCAATTTAAAGAATAATCATTAATAATTCTAAAACTATGGCAGATAGACATAGGGACACCTACAGCTGTTCGATGCAAAATATTTATCTA
This sequence comes from Popillia japonica, assembly GCA_004785975.1. NCBI lineage: Eukaryota > Metazoa > Arthropoda > Insecta > Coleoptera > Scarabaeidae > Popillia > Popillia japonica. The sequence goes on along the minus strand of SMLS01049863.1, from coordinate 7,723 downwards.
CTTACAATTAGTATGGTGTATTCACATACAGGCTGTTCCATTTAAAAAAATCGATTTCTTCTTATTTGAAAATTACTTAAATAATCATCAAATTCAGAACACCCTGTAAGAGATTTATTAACTGTTTAGACGTTAAACAGTCTCTTCAACCTTTCGCCGCCTCCAGCAGAAATATGAAACAATTCGGTTTATTCACGGCTTAGATATACGATTTTAAAAGATAATTTGAAAAAGCAAGAAATTCCACAAAAATCAAAATAATTCAAAAACGGTTAATTTTTGACATAAGGAACCTGAATACAAAATGTTATAACACCTCATAAGGAATCTAAAAAAGCAATAAAAAATATGACATTTGATTTGAAATATCAAAGTTGGTTATGATTTCCGGTATAACCGGAAGTAGTACATGAGTGTAAACATTTTATTTTGACTCACTAAGTAGCAACATTACGCTTTACAAATTTTCAGAACTGCCCTAAGATGTTAACATAGAAAACTTCTAACAAACGGGTTACGTGGAAAACCCTGTATACATATATTGATACGGCTACACTTTTGGTATGTAGTAGATTCAGTGATAGAAACACCAACATTATCCTTACGAAAACGATCAATCTCATGTAGAGAATTTATAAAGAAAACAAAGTTCGGCCGTTTAAGCCACAGTTCTGGTTTCCGCTTCGAAAACGGAAATGAAGAGAAGCAATTGGACTTTTCTTAATGAGTTGGTGAGAATTACTTCGTAGTTACTGAATTTTCCTGCTAGGTCACACACACAACTTTTTATAAAGAATGACTACGTCCAAAAATCCAAAATATGTAACTATTTTTTTTCCTCTTGTCAACTCCATCCGGGAACACATTGTACATATATTCATACCTTTTGTAATGTCGGATATAATGCATTAATGTGCCAGCCTGTATGTAGTGTTTACAAATTACACGTTGCGGTTGGATGTGGGACTTATTTTGATGTACGAGGAGAGCTGGGTTATGTGTTGTGTGACTTTATTTTTATGAAGTGTATGTTAGGCGTTATTACTGGAGAACAACTATTTTGTCGAGTAAATTATTTTAAATTGTTGCAACAGTTGAGTTACTGGTACATATTTGAATAGGTTTTGACTGCGTATTATTATTTTTCAATATGTGGTGGGTGTAAACTATAGTGGCTTCCAAAGCTGTATCAATTTGTCGAACTACTGTTGTAGTGGGAGTTGTGCATGTAGAGTGTGCAAATGTGGTTTTTTTGTAAGCCTTGTAATAATAATTATTTCCCAACAAAGAATAGTACTCGACTAAGGAGTCGATGCTGGCTCGCCGCGTCACAATCGCCCGGCCCAGCCTCGAACGTTGTATCTCTACGTCCTTCACACCCAGAGCACAAGCTCTCCTACTACATGACCGTCGAACCTGTAAGGACATGACTATTTCTCTGTTATTACGCCGGCGGGCATAGCTAAAGTATCTAAATATTATTCAACTCATGTCTAGTGGAAATATTTCGTGCGATTGGATTTGTAACAACTGTAACAAGCAGAAATAATAAGACATTGTGGAAAACAGCTTTCTGTAATTAGTATGGCTTGGTATTACTTGCACTCTATAAATCATCTACTTACGTTCGGGTACTATTTCCATCGGAGGAAAATATTTTGTTGAAAGACGTTTGCTGCTACTAACTTCCATTGGATAGTTGGAATTTGTTTTGGTATTATGTTGATTAATTCTAGATTTTACAACATGTGTAGAACTTGAGCTATTTTCAATTCTTTCGTTGGTTAAACTTTGTAGGCTCGGCGATTTACTATCAGTTGTATTTTTTAGGTGTGAATTCTCATTACTTGTGTTACACTGATGGTCAATATCGTCATGTGGCGATTTTTGTGGCAAATTAAGTAGTGATTTTCTACTTCCAGGGCGCGTACTTTCTGCCGAATGAGTGTGACTACGGAGTGAAGTTGATGGTTCAAGTTTCTCTGAAGATCGATTAGTGATTTTCGATTCTTGTACCTGCTCAAATAATGGAGTAACGTTTAAAAAAGCTAGAATGCTTATTCTTTTTATCTATGTAACTTACGTAATTTACATGACAAACACTACGATTACCACCAACATGTACTTCGTTTGGCTCACCTATGTTGGGTTTTGATTGCATCATTTTTTTGTCTGAAGAAATGAAAACTTGTAAGGACTGATCATAAGAGCATCTATCAGGTATTTTTTCTTCTGATGGTAACAATGAAGTAGTTGATTCAAAGGCATGCTTATCTATTCTAGAGTGACTTTGAGGTAATTCACAAACATTGTCGGTGTCAGGTACTCTAGATACCTTGGAAATATAAGCCGATTCGTCACATACAATGGTTTTATCAATATATGTATCAAAATTATTATGGCAAGCATAATTAAAATCTTTATTAATGTATGCCTGTTTTTTATTTTTATATTGTCTGTGTTTTTGTTTATGTTTCTCTTCATATTTTTCTAAAAGACCACATAAATCTATAACAGTCTGCAATCCTGTTAGTATAGATTCATCTATATCTACTTTAGCACAGTTACTTTCTTTATATCTACCTGAAATATGGATATTATTATGACGGTCAACAATAACATGAACTTACTTTTACTTCTCTTGCGGTTTGGTCTTTTTTTCTTTGAATGAACACTTGCATTTTGTTTAACATGTAGTACAGTATCACTCAATTTTGTAGGTTTTAGTGACAGAGGGCAGGTATTTAAATGATGGGATGTTTGTGACGACTGTTTTAACTGATATACTGTCTGCTCCTGTTGTGTTTGATTTTTTATCTTTTTCAAAGTGTTGTTACATACAATCCGGTAATTTGTATCCTCGAAATTCAAATTCGGTCTAAACATTCTGTTTGGTTTAACACGTCGAATTTTTAATAAACTTAACGGAAAATTTTACCAAAAACAATTTAATGCTCTATAAAAAGAAGATATTCTCTCGAAAATTGAAGCTTTCAAAACTCTATTACAATTCAGTAGTTGCCATTTTTATCTGACAGTGACAATACATTTGTCATTATCACATTTAGTTATTGTTTCGATGATGTAGCTTTGAGCACGAGGTTACAATGCAAGAGCAGGCAGGTACACCTATCCTATATTTTGCAGATAGAATATTGAAATATATTGTAGTAAACTATTATTATGGTATTAGGGCTAGTTGTTATACAGGGTTTCCACGGCCGAGCGAGACATAGGAAGATTACATAAAATCGGTTTTCGGTGAATATTATCTCCCTAATAATACGACTTCACCCAAATTTAAGTGCAGCATATTATAACTGCGCTAACAAAGAACATTTCCACAATCATAGTACAAAGAAAGTCATTTGAATAAAGTCAGAAAATTATTATTTAAGCGGCCAATTCTCTGGCTTTATTAAAATGATTTTCTTTGTATTATGGTTGTGGAAATGTTCGTTGTTAGGCCAGTTATATAATGCCGCACTTAAATGTGGATGAAGTAATATTATTAAGGAGATAATATTCACCGAAACCGATTTTATGTAATCTCTCTATGTCCTGGTCGGTTGTGGAAACCTTGTACTTATGTTAAAAAACAAAAACATGTTGATTAGTCAGAGTATAAATAAAGAGGGTGACAGAGAAGTTCCATAAAAGTAGGTACTAGTTGTATTTTCAATTGTTGAATTGTTCTAAAGCCACGTACATATGATATGTATATACTGTTTTAATGAACCCATGCTTTAAGTCTAATTTGTGTTTTTAATACTATGTAGTCGCTTTGCCATTGGTCCATTTTATTAAACTATCTATATCGCTGTATATCATCGCCGTAGTTTTTTATGTAAATAAGTAAAACTACTGCAATATCGATGAATTTTCTATTTATCTTTTCAGCAAAGTAAAAGATCACAGAGCATCAGTTTCAGCAATTTCGAAAATAGAATTAAATCATTGTTAACACAATTACATCGTTAAAAAATAAATCTGAACTGTTTTGCTAAATACTGCGCAACGAATAAAAAAAATCTACTTATTTTCGTATTTTTGATTTTTTCGAAAAGGTCGATCTGCATCAACGTCAAAATCAAATTTTGGCAATACATACAGGGAACTACATATATAATAAAGTTAACCTACATACGTTATGAGGTAGAAGTAGAAAACGGTGTATATGTATAAGTATAGTATCTCATTAAATTTCTAACTGCCAACTTTGGTATGCTGAACTTTTTTAATCACTGTAATAAGTACGCACTATTTTATATACGTTTTTCGCAATTTGACAAATAATGTGCTACTTTACTACTATCAAAATCGTATATTAAAGTGGCACTTTACCACCACTTTACCACATAGATACGTCACTTTACTACATAGTAATGTCATGTCCAGTCATGTCAACAAAAAACACGTTTGACAGAAATGTATTTATTTAAATATTGGAATTGGAACTATTCATAACGTCTCCCATAGTCAACACTTTTGACTTCTTTGGTGTGTACCCATCATTTTGACGTTTCAATAATGCAGTTAGTTTTTTATATTGTGATATATCTATATTATCCTTAATTTGTATAGTACTTTTCAACATTGAATATGTAGACCACAAACTGGATGCCTTAAGGACTTTTGCCTAAAATAATGAAAGACATGGTATGAATAACACTAAAATATATAGAAACAAATAGCTTACCTTCTCAAAAAAATATGCTAACATTACATTTTCATCAATTAGTGCTTTTTTTGTTATCTTCCAATTACAACATTTTTCATATGTCTTCTCGTATTTCTCTTTTGATTTCAAAGGAAGTAAACCCGAATACGCTTCTCGAGCGGCATTTAAAATATCTTCAGAATAATGTTCTAAAGTATGTTTAGTAGCAAGACTCATTTTTAACTAAAACACAAATCGACTTACAAAAAATGAAGTTTGTTTACTGTTACGTGCTGTTACTGTGTCGTTGCTATGTAAATAAACAAAGCCGAATCAGATTACGAAAATCCTGTACAAATATCTACTATAACATTTTATAGCTATTAATGTAACGAGATTATTATGCGATTTATAATAACCGAGGACGTTGCCAGGCGACGAGGCGCTTCGCGCCGAGTCGCCTGTGAAACGTCCGAGGTTTATATAAATCGTATAATAATCGAGTTGCATTCAAAGCTTTATCGTATCATTGACAACGATGGAAATCAAAAACTGTTTATTGTCATTTTGGTGTGTCATAACCAACGTAACTAACGTATTATAACGTAACTAACGTATTATAACGTAACTAACGTATTATATTTCCTAACTAACGTATTATGAATTGTTATGATGTTATGATATCAATAATATGTAATAAAGGTTTAACTTAAAGTAAGCTTAATGGTCAATGATACGATAAAGTATTTAAGCTTATTCTTGCAAAATGCGAAAAAATAGTGTAAACAAACTCGTAAGAAAAGCAGTTTTACTAAACTCATACAGCTTTAAGTTACTCGCTCGCTCCGCTCGCTCGTACTCAAATGCTATATTCGTTTAGTAAAACATTGCTTTTCTATACTTGTTGTTTAATATACTATTTCCGTTTAATGTGTGTTTAGAGTTGGAACGGGTAGACTGAGTAGTTGAGTGGGGTCTTTTAGACAGTTAGAAGCAGGTTAGAAGTGAGTTTAAATATATATATATATGTCACAGATTCTGCTGTAGTTTTTTTGATATACCGGTGCCGGCAGGCCTCTATGGTCACCCGATTTCCGATATTGCACGAGCTAGTGTTACTGGGTGACTGTCGTGATATACTGTGAGCAGTCTGCAGTATCTATTCACTTAACTAACTGTAACTAACTATAACACATTATTTATCATACTTGCAAACGTTAAATATCTGTCCAAGATGCATATGATGATGAAGTGGCTGATAAAGAAACACCCGTACATTGTACGCGCCTATCTCCCAATTACTTGCCGCATTTGTTTCGTGCAATATCGGGTGACAATAGGAGCGCGCCGGTACCTGTATATATAAAGTAAAGTGCATCACCTTACTTGAAACGACCTGAGCTGGAGTAATATTGTTCGTTGTTGTAATAAATTACAACAGAAGTCTAGAAGAAAACACATTTTCAGTACAGATATAATAGTATAGCAATTTCGTTACATCACCCTACATAACTACAAATAATTAGATAATGATTTCCTTATTGATCTGTAGGTATATCTGATATAATACTGATCTTTTGACGATAAGCTACAATAGATGAAGAGAATTGTTGTGGCTGACCCTTATATTTATTTTCTACTCTACTGTGTTCGCAATTCTCGTTCATTTCTCAGCTTATCGCTATAAAGTCGCCATGATGGTTACTGTTGGTGTGAAGCGTTCATTCGAAAATTATCCCCCACCACTTATATCTTAATAGACTGTTAAACAAAAATTACTCGAATAAGGCTTAGCTTTAAAACGCACATATTTTTGGTAACATTTACTAGATGGATTTCAGTGAAAAATCACTTTAAAAATTTAAAATGACGGTTACGCCCTCTGGCAACCATTTTGGAAATCTAACAATATTTTCCACGGTCTTCTTTTAATAATAATATATATTTTTCGCCATAGATCACACCAGATCACACATAGTGACATCAGCTATATCAAATACGCAAGCTAAGTTGCTGCACAACAATAAATGAGAAAGATCAGATAAAACATTAACCTTATTGTCAGAAGATTAACCTAACTAACTGCTATGAGTCAATAAATTCAGAAAAAGGGTAGACACTTACCTAAAAGATATTGCTTAATAGAGGCCATAAATAACCCGAGGTTCCTCATAACCCTCAAATTAGGAGCTAATTTATTAAAAGCTTTTACTGCCCTATACTCCGGTCCACGTTGATATAAGGAGGTTTTGTGAGCTGGAACACGCAGCAAATCTGACCCTCTAGTTTGCATTGAGCAGTAAATGTCATTATTTCTTATAAAAAGCGAGCGATTGCTGACGGCAAAGACTACTAATTCCTGTATATATAGACATGGCAATGGCAGTATGCCCAACTCCCTAAACAGTGGTCTGCACGGCTCTCGAGCAGGTCTTGCCAACATCCCACGTACAATACGCTTTTGCGAACGAAATACCTACCTCGCCAAAATTAATTGCGAAGCCCCAAAATATCAGACCATATCTCATCCGAGACACACATATGCATAATAGAACATCTTTTGTACGTTTACATGAACTTTGTCGCGAATGTTCAATATAGCATAATAACAACTATTCATCTTTTTTATGATTTCATTTGTGTGATAAGGCCAGCGCAGCATGCTGTCGATGTTAAGGCCTAAGAATGTGGTGTGGGGTACGCATGGAATCGACTTAGTATTTAGTCCGACATACATAGATACTCTCTGGTTTCTTATTTTTAAAATGTATTAGTGCAGTTTTATTGTTATTTATTACCAAGCTATTGTCAGTGCAATAATCTACGATGTCCTCATTACATTTAGTGCCCGACAGAGTCTCCAGATCGCCCGAACTGACAATGCACGAGGTATCATCCGCAAATTGAAAAATTGGGGCCTTATTCATGTAAATGGGCAAGTCAAGCATATAAATTATAAAGAGTCCGAGGATGGATCCTTGTGGAACAACTCGAACCAACTTGCTTGCTTCCCACGTATAGACTCGTTTGATATTACAAGAAAAGTCCTCCAAGCATACGTCG
>SMLS01049861.1:0-15409 GCA_004785975.1 Popillia japonica | reverse complement strand
AGACGGGTGGGATACCTGAAGGCTTCTCAAGAGATTTTGGTTGATATCCACTAGATCCTAAAACAAACAAAAATGGCGCATGATAATAACTTGCTTAACCTGACAATGTGACACGCTTGACAACGTGCCATCAGTAAGAAAACGCACAAATATACTTATGTATATAAAATGAGTTAGGATGTATAAGTAAAAAAAAGTTCAGGTGTATGAGACAACACCCAACAACATATTAAAGACAAATCAATAGATACAGTCTACCAATACAACATAAAACACACACAAGAAGCGCACCAGTTCAGCGCTGACGGTGAAGCCCTTCCTTCATTTTCTCCTGCAGCTCAGTTCCCCACAGAATGATTCACAGTTTGTCGAAGTGCATCATAGTCATGAGGAAAACTCCGCATAGTACCGTTTGTACATGGAGTCAGCACATCGACCGAAACCTAAACTCTATTAAGTTTTACACACTATCTCTGGGGGAGTTCTGATCTTGGAGGTATATTTGCCCCTGAAAGAGCGCCATTCTTCTAAGAAATTAAAGGTATTCGTGTTTTAAGCGCTTCTGTATCTCTTATTGGTGGTTGACGGGATTTGAGTTTGTTATCTGGAACGATCATATTGCATGGGTAGACTATTGTTGGGCATGATCTTGTCATATTTTCTTGGCAGAGCCTTTTTGTGCCTGGGATGAACCTCATAGTCTCATAGCTTGATGTGTACCTCAATGAGTTTGGTGTGATAACTGATTAACCAGACAGGCGCACAGTATTCAGCGCACGCATAGACCGCTAGGGTACTAGTTCGCTATTAAACGAAATTATGATTTTAAAATATTTTTAGTGGCCATTAAATAGTCTTCCAATGTCCTCTGATATATATTCCCAATGAATTTAACGCTGTCAAACCTATTTATGTAAAAAAAGAGAAATCAAGTCGAAAGCCCTAGGAATAGCCAAACTCAAAGCAAAATGGTGGATGCGCTATATAGATGACCTCTTCATCACCTCATTATATGCGGCGTTACCCATTTTGGACGTATTAATTATGAAGACACACCATATACAAGAAACAGAGACACTAGATACTTGCGCGCAACCTTCCATTACTACCCTGCGCAACTATAAGGATTTATGCAAGCCCTAAAACGAAAAGTTCTCAAACACTAATCGACAACGACAAAACTGACAACAACGAAGTGCATCTCTAGATAGCGCTACTGCCGTATGGAAGATATAACCGACAAGATAATTTATTTGAAGACATACTGAGGAAACACAATACCAGAACTGCATTCAGAAGGGATAAGAAGATCGGGTAGATCCAAGAAAATCCTAAAGACAGAATGCCACTTTAACGGTAAGGAGTGTACCAAATCTCATCAACATCTACATATTGAACAGTCGAGCAGAAGTACAGAAATTCGCCGTGTATTCTGAAAACAACCGATATAATTAATCACTCAGGGCAGGTGGTAGTTCAAATAGAATACTACGACAAACAGATACTAAGAGAGGCGGTAGAAATAGAAAACCAATACGACAGCATAAACAAGAAAGATGATGTGCAGAGACTGCCCTCATTAGGACGACCTAACAATTCGGACTAACTTCTTATGTGGGTGTTTATTTGAAGGGCTCTCATTTTTGTAGAGGTTTAACATTTGACATGGATTTTTTAACGTACAATATCACAGAGCAATACCTTACAGTAGGTACACTACATCTCTACGAGACCAGACCCTCGACTATATACGGCCAACCCCACGGTTACATGGACACGCTGTATAAGGGCTCCCAGCGAGTTCACCGCCAGGGATGTCGGCTCCCAGAGTTCGGCCCCGGGGAGCGCGTCAGCAGCTTTCCGTCGCCTAGCTTTTTGACCCCCGCCTTTCCAGCGCCTGACCTTTGACATCGCTTAATAATTTTATAACCTTTTTTCCAAGAATCTTAGTGTCAGCAGGGTGGTAAACTATTTGAGTCACAGTTTATTTTTAGCATTTTTGTCAGTACATAAGAGTATGTGGACAATATACCCTATAGGTGAGATGATTGTTGGAGGTGGTTTCAGGTGATTTTGAGGTGGTTTTAGGTGGTTTTGAGGTAGTTTTAGGTGGTTTTGAGGTGGTGTTTCCCTCCGTGCTCTATGGGGTCACTCTCTGGGAGACCAAGGAGCCGACTTCCCTGGAGGACCTTATACAGCGTGGCTATATTGCCGTGGGATGGCCGTATATAGTGCCTGGCTTATATAGGCTGTCCACGTCGAGAGTCTGGTCTCGTGCAGATGTAGTATACCTACTCCTTGCAGCTCAATAGTATTAGAAGTGCAGTGTTTGCACAGAATTCCAATAAATACATTTAGACATATATAATTTGTACATCAAACGCTGCTGTAGTTGTTTTGACGTAGAAAAACGTTGAAGAATCTGCTGCAGCTGGAGCTGTTCTTTTATTCGATTTATCTTGAAACATATTCCTGACCGCAACACTGAACTTTTCTTATTAATAGATCTTGAAACAACACGTTTGGTTTTAGCACAGTAAATACGTTATCCAGTAGTTGCACTTAGTGTCGGCACCTCTCATCTTTTGTCTTTCAGTACAGGGAAATACGCATAAGCGTTTCGGAGCCTTTTCTTGGAAGTAATAATTGCAGCGTAGCGGACAACACAACATCAATGTCACCAGATGGTCATCAGTAACGTTGCTAACAACAGAATGGCACCACAGATAACAGTAAGCACTGTGAATGGAACAGCTTTGTAGGTTAGATTTTTGTTTGTAAACAGACGCCAGTCATTTTAGTTACAATTTCACCCACATATGCGACCCGACGTATTTCCATGCGCGAGTAACATTTGAAACCCATGTTTTTAAGGAAGTGACATTACTGGATAACATATATACTGCGGTTTTAGCGTACTGTGTTAACAAAACGCAGTTCCTTACAATCTATTGAAATGTGGACGGCACAAGCTACGTCCACTGGTTGCTGAAAACGGCTTCTAAGTATAAACGTTTGGATTCGATTAATTTTTGACTAAACAATAAATATCCCTTTGCTTTGCCATCCTAAAAAACCGACAGGTTAGACGATCTTGAGCACACAGATTTTCCAATGCAACTTGTTGTCTCATTGGACTGCACCCTCGCCAATAAGCAGCACTGTGCTAAAAGGCAACAAATTATGAGTAGGAAGACAACTTAGCATAATAGCAGAGGCATTATGTTTCTCTACTGCAGAAAACGCATGCCCAGTATGGGGCAGATCGGCTACACTAAAAAAAAGTCGATAATAACCTGAATGAAAAAAGATCATCATTGCCTATCCTCAAAAACACAGAAAAATTTAAGCAAACTTTGAGAAAAGTAAAGTGAGTTCAGGAAAAATGCTACCAACAGTAAAGCAAACGAAGACAATATTGTATACAAAACTTTATCATTAGAACACCTTTAGCGTTATACGTTCTAAATTTTATTACATGTTTGTCGTACGTTAAACTTTTATAGAGGCGTCAATGCTAATTTTATATGGTTTGTCTGTAAGAATTAAAACTTGTGGTACTAAGCAATTGTTATGCAAGTTCTCGTGATCAGATCACATAATGTACGACCATTAATTTTGTTTCATAATTCAAAACAATCTAAACACCAAAATCACCTAGTTATTGCGGTTAATACAAACATGCCGCTACAACCATGAAAAGCGGAAAAGCGCCTGGGATGGACGGAATCCCCCCTGAGGCTGTGAAACTTGCAGTGGCTCGCGCGCCCGGTCTGGTTCTGGTGGCTATGAACGGGATACTACGCACTCAAGAATTCCCTGTAGAATGGAAAATTGCCCGAGTTGTTTTGATCCCCAAGGGCGGAAAGTTCTCTGACCAGGCAAATTCCTTTAGACCACTGTGTATGTTGAACACGATAAGTAAGTTGCTTGAAACGCTAATAAGAAACAGACTACACAAAGAACTAGAAAAGACAGGAGGACTGCACGAACACCAATATAGTTTCCGAGAAAAAAACCAAGTATAGATGCGTTGAAAACTGCGATGGAGACAATCAGAGAATTTGACACCAGGTGGTGCGCCCTCATAACATTAGACGTTAAAAACGCATTTAACACGGCAAACCACAGATTAATAATCGAAGAACTACAGAAAAGGAAAATCTCTGGATATCTCGTCAATTTAGTCTCGAACTACCTAAGACGTAGGAAAATTGCGCTGGATAATAAAGAAATGGTAGAGCGCGGTTCAGGAGTTCCACAAGGATCGCTTTTGGGACCAACATTATGGAATGTTTTGTATGACGGTGTGCTTGGACTGGAACTTACAGTGGATGCTAGAACCGTAGACTTCGCGGACGACTTAGCTCTGATTGTAGGTGCCAGAGATGAGAACAGGCTTATGCATAACACAAATAAATGTCTTGAAGAAATCAACACTTGGATGGAGGAGCATCAGTTGACGTTTGCACCAGAAAAGACTGAAGCAGTTGTAGCAAAAGGAGGAAGAAACCGTGGCTGTATAAGTTTTATGTTGAACGGGGTGAGGATAGTACCTAAGAAGACCGTCAAGTACTTAGGTGTCATCGATGACGAGGTGTAATCGATGAGAAGGGGAACTATGGACAGCATATACGTACGGTAGTAGACAAAGCCGAAGAAAAGGCTGCCAAAATAACAAGGCTGATACCCAACATTGGAGGGCCCAGGAGCACTAAGAGAGCCATATTAGCTAGTGTCACACACCACATATTATTGTTGTATGGAGCGCCGATATGGATCAAAGCCCTAGAACGGAAGAAATATGCAGAACTTGCTAGAGCTCAGAGAAATATGCTACTGCGAGTAGCATCTGCATACAGAACAGTGTCGGGCTTGGCGCTGCAAGTGATCACAGGGTCCATACCCATTGATCTTCTAGCTCTAGAAATAACCCGCACCCATGCGCATAGAGGCGAGGTAGGCAAACGTCGCTTAGAAGCCAGGCAAAACACTCTAAAAGACTGGCAGAAAAGATGGGAAAGGGAAACAGTACGGGGACTAGACGATTGATGGACTAGACGATTGATTGAAAATATTGAAGAGTGGATAAATTGTAGTCATCGAGAAGTCAACTACTACCTGACTCAGGTTCTCACTGTCCAGGGTTGCTATAGATATTATTCAAAACGGTTTGGTAAAGATGGGTCAGACGAATGTATATATTGTGGAGCAACAGACACGGCTGAACATACAATTTTTGAGTGTGACAGATGAAGGTATCACAGGGAAACAGCCTATAGATTGACCGGCCCAGTGACACCGGATACAATAATAAACATCATGATAACCAGCAGGAAGAATTGGAGAGTGATAGACACTATGGTCACAGCTATCATGAAGCAAACAGAGATCGAGGAATTTGAAAGGCAGTCGAACAACTCTAGAAGAGGCAGTGTTGATGTCTAGTGCCAACCCGAACCCCTAATCACCTGGTGGATGGGGAACGTAGGGAAAACTCGACAAAAAAAATAAGAAGACAGCCCGAACCCCAACTGAAGTTATGCCATGAATGGCGGTTCCAGGTGGGGAAATGCGGGGCGGTTCTAACGGTCCTCTTGTCCGGTCTTTAGACCGGCTACGTCCGTTAAAAAAAATACAAACATTCTGTACGATAAGTTTCTTGAGTTATCACATTTGAAAACTTACCCCAAGGCGATTATAGATTTCACTGACTTCAGAATCACACTCCTCGGTAGTAAGATTCTCCGACGAATACGTCTCATCCAGTTTAACTAATTCTTGAACCGCTATATTAGAAATATTGTCCATCGCCTCTAAAATATTATCGATAATTGTAGGATACTTTTGCTTTAAGGCAGCAACTTTTGCAACTAACGCTTTTGTATCTTTAGGAACGTTGGAATTAATCAATAAAACTTTTAGTTTATGACGCATTTCCATCAATTTCATCGAAGAATTCTTCCTGTATTCCACCACAGATCCAAAAGTGCAAATAGTATTATCTAACCCGGACGGTGTACCGTGGATTATCTTTTCAGCGGCGAAAGCCCAACGTGAAATTAAATCTAAATCCTCTTTAGAGATATCTTTCAATGTATTCTCCTTATTTTTCTTCGTAAATTTGTATTGTATATATCGAAAGAATACGGCGGATATACCCACCATCAATGAAGCAGAACTACCCAAACCGGCGCTGATTGTTACATCGGTTTCTATATCGAGATGAAACGGTTTTATATCAATACCTGAGCATCCCACCATAACTATTAAGAGGTAGAATAATGAATACAACGCATTATATTGAGCTTTTGATAAAGGCGGCGAACTATTGCTGTTCTGTATAAATTCATCGATGATATTTCGGAATTGTTCATGATGTACCGTTTCTGGGTCCTCTAAAGTAACATTTTTTAATATTGACGCACTAATGTTTTTCAGTAGAGTTTGCAGGTCCTAAAAAGCAATACATTGTTTAAACGCTTCAAAAAATTTACTAAATCTAAATATCCTGTATTGCAGACTTACTTACGTCGAAACAATAATAAAGCATCAAGTTTATACTTCTGAGGTTGATATAGATTTTATTGTTTCCAACTTCGTTTGGTTCATATTCTCTAAAACTAAATTTTGTCCGCAAACCTAAGCTAGCAGCTATCGCTAATTTACCGTAAACGACAGAATGTTCCCCAAATAAAATAACCTTGCCGGGAACAGACAACGATAAACAGAATGCTTAAAATTAACAGAATATTTTAATAAAGTAATACACAGCTGTAAATAAAACTTACAATTTTGAGAATCGATGGAATTTTCTGTACGATTACCAGCAACATTTAAATTAGTGGAATGGTTATGCATTTTGATGCTCCTTCCACTGACTGGGGCTGTACGTTTTCTGCGAAAACGCGTGGATATTCTTTAGTTCTTCCTGTAGTGCTGAATTAACAAGTCTGAAAAACAATAATAAGCAATTTTTTAAATATTGTAAGCGATACGTAGTACATTGTATGGAATACAACTTCCAACAGGCACAATATTGGAAGCACCAGGTATTTATTTAAATTACCTGTGTCGTTGTAATAAAGTTTTTCCTTCAAACTTGTCGGAAACTATGATGCAAGAAAATTTTCCGCCACATCCATCGGATTCATCTACAACTTCCTGCAGCAAAAAATAATCACTATGAATAATAGGACCTTATATAAATAATTCAATTGAACATAAATAGAACATTACACAGCACTCGTTAATTATACTGCAATTAACATATTGGTTAAGTAATGATAAAATTGCAGTAAACCGTTACATGTATGCTATATCTCAATGAGGATTCAAACACATTACATTGTAATATTACCCAGTCATATAACATAAATATGGATCGATACAATATATATGCTCTGTAAATTTGCTCTCCTAATGTAACATGCATATACAGGGTGGCCATTAGAAAACTAAAAGGCATTGATTTTGGGCATTAAATCTCATATGAAAATAAAATACTCAGAGACGTCAACTTTGTTTTTGAGGGGAACATTTATTAGGCGTACAAACAAACCCTCATCTGCAATCCCTTGGACAGGGTGGAACTGACCCCAAAAATCTGAAATGGAAAGGGTGGTTGAGTTGTACCTCGATTGAAAGGTCTTTCGATTCTCTTTACAATGATACCTAGTTTATGGCATTTACATTTCATTATAATGCTCAAAAATTAACTTTTATTTCTGTTGTTAGAAGAAGCGATTTACAGTATCAAAGAGATAATAAACTTACATGTATTAGTCAAGTAGATGTTGAAAGTGCTAGATTAAGATAAAATCTTCAAAGCGTAGGCTTCCAACTCAACATGACACGGTCTAGGTTTTTTATTAAGATAAAAACTGTTTATTTTCAGATACAAGAAATTGAATTTGTAAATTATTTGTCCCTTTTGCATTTTATAAAAAACTGGAATATTTCGTTAATCTAGGTGTTGTAAATAAAGAAACAAATGCAAAACTACATTTGTCGTGTTAGTTATTTAGTATTAAGCACATGTGTTAAGTCAGACGATAAATAGTGGTGGTTGCAATTCTTAATTATTACGAGGTTTAGTGTTATTTTTTCCGTATTTTGTATTTCGTTGGTGCATAAAAATGGTTTACTCAATAGCCGAAAGAGTGGAGCTGATTTCAATATTCTTTGCAAATCATGAATCTGCATTGAGAACAGCTGACATTTTTAATTAGCGGCATCCTGACAAACATGTCAATCGAAAGTATGTATGTCCTGGAATTGATGCATAAATTTAGAGAAACTGGATTGGTAGCTAACAAAAAGCGAGATACATATGTACCTACTGCAAATCCAGTAATCAATGAAGCAGTGCAAGTAGCTGTTTTAGGTCACGTCATTCGAGATGCAACACTGAGTACGAGTAAATTGGCTGCTGTCTCAGGGGCTAATCGAACTAGCATACGTCTGCTTTTCTTACTTGTTCTAACGTTTCAGTCAAATAAAATTTTTATTTCAAAAAATTGACCATGTTTTTCAACATAAAAGTTGATTTTTCTCGAAAACGGTCAACTTTAGAGCTCATGACCAGTACCTTTTTCGTGTAGAAAACATTGGCGGTTCAAATGGGCGTCTCAAAACGATACTTTTTCCAGTGGCGTAGAAGTTGGGGAGAAAAACAACCACTACCCCTTCAAAATCTTCACCAATTATGAATTAAAAAAAAACTCTCGTAGAAAACTTAGCTTATTATGAGTAGAAAATTCTTACAAAAGCTGTTTTCTTTACGGAAAACGGTTCCGGAGAATTTGCAAAAAACGATTTTTTTTATTAAATTTCAACACCCTGTATCTCGAAAATGGTGCATTTTAGAGGGTAAGTTGATAGAAACGTTTTTTCAAATTTTTGGACAAGCTATCACATCCTGAAGTCCTGCTCATATGTTATGAATCATCCTGTATACAAAATTTGAATTCTCAATTCTCCAAACACGTAATATCTCTGAAATTATAAGTTACATGTAGATTCCAATTCCGGCCTTTGATTGTAGTTATATCGTTAAATCCATAGAAATTTTGATTGACGGTATGTTAATGAGGTTAAAAGGAGCACATTTGAAAATTAATTTGACTTATACAGGGTGTGCCAAAAAATCGTACCACGCAATTATCACTTTTTTTTTAATTGAATGACATACTTATTTCTATTGAACTGGGTGTACTTTCAGATGCTTCGTTCACACCTAAAATAATTTTCCTTTAAAATGCAACGTTGCCAGGTTATTGAATGTTTTATTTTTTTTTTACCGAAATCAATACTTTAGTTAAACTTTAATTCCCGCATCATGTTTCATTTAATTTTAATGAAATTTTGCAAAAAGTCTAAACTGGCATCATTTCATCTTATAAAGGTGGAATGGTGTGTGATTATTATACAGGGTGTCTAAAAATATCAATATCTTCAATTCCGATAATTACGTGGTAGGTACGCCTTTTTGGGTCACCCAGTATAAATCAAATTAATTTTAAAATCTGCTCCTTTCATCCTCATTAACATACCGTCAATCAAAATTTCTATTGAGTTAACGATATAGCTACAATCAAAGACCGGAGTCTTAAATGGACACCCTGTATATATAAAATTAATATATTACAATAGATACATATCTGTGTTTGCTGAGAAGTAGTCTAATCATCCTTCAAGTTCATATACCTAATTAGCAAAAAAAACTTTCTTTTCCCTAAACAGAAGGTTCTAGAATACTTTGATCTAGAGAATTTGTACATTTTAGAATAACATCAAACTTACCGTTTCATTGTTCTTAGTTGGGAATTGATTTAGAACTATTTACTATTCTTGCTTTTGTTTATTCTTTTCCAGAGTAAAGCTAAATATATGTTAAACTAGTTACGACAAACAAGCAAGGTCATACTGAAAATTTCATATCTCAATGCTTTTATACCTATGTGTAGGTACGTTAAACATATTATAAATTATAATGAGTTCAGATGTTTGAAAAGATATTGTAATTGTTTAAAAATAAACACACGTAAAAACCTACAAAATAGAAGTCATACAATCTTAACTTTTTCGTATAAATGTATAATTTAATTCAATCTGAGGTTTAAATGCAATCCAACTTCGAAATCGGTTTGCTATTGCTACTGGAAGATAACATTAACACAAAGAATAACAAACCATCTTCTTGGGACTCTATGCCAAAAGATCAGTGGGAGATTATGAGGAGCAAAACATTTCCATTTGGATAAACGATACGAGGATCGAGTTCATTCAAAAAGCCTTACTTATTTACTTATATTTTAATTGTTTTATCATTGAACTGTAACAGATAATAATAAGAGCCACCAATGCTGGTAATTTGAATTAGTAAAACAATAATTTTTGGTAACATTATTTATTTTAATTTATACACATAGTGACACACAACATAGAAAAGATTTAAACCACTGATATCAACACAATTTTATTAATAAATGCACAACATTTATATATACGAATATAATTAAATTTCCTATCTATGAAGTTTTCAGTTTTGCATTACTTACATTTTCGAAACCTTGAGGAACCTTTAATTGCACATAATTAAAGTATCCAAAGAACATAATAAAGTGAGCGCAGCAAAATACAGATATCAGAAATGGATACAAGTCAGAGTACTGTGCAGGTGGTTCAAAAATGAGTGGTATCATTGTCAACACTGTTGCAGCAAGCAATGAAACTAGTATGCTGGAGTAGAATATGGATGTTTTGATAAATTCTAAATGTGTGTGAAATACATCCATGTATGTGGTACCTTCTTCTGATACTAAGAGTAAATCTTTCATAAAATTTGTAAAGCTGGTTGTGTATTCAGCTACAACGTTTGTATAGTTAAAGACCATCTTAAACGATACAATGTAAAATACTATTAATGCATAGAATGCTATCACTAATTGATCTTTTATAAATAATGGGAATAAACTAACTGTCGATATAACCAAGAACCAAAAACACATAATTGGTTCATTTGGTAAATATAATAACACAGGCACAGCCACTAATAGAATACTTTTTTCATGTACTTGAAAACTAAATAAAAAGAATGCTAGAGAGGAATTTATTAATGCAGGTACAAATTTTTTAATATTTGGTCTTACGAATAAGTCAATACTCGATGGTAAAAGTGCTGTTAAAGTTGTGGCCGTGCATATTCGTAGCATTTCCTCATTGCAATATCTTTGTTTTAATTTAACTGCAGCATTAAATGCACACCAAAAATTTGAAACTTTATCTTCAAATACCCCTCGAGCAACAGGAAATAACCGTCGTAGAACTTGAAATGTATCTTTAATATCAAAAAGGAATGGGCTCCAAATTATAGCGAACATTACAATAACCGTTGACGCTATTTTCATAAATTTAAAACATCCAGAAAATATTCCGCTACCTGGTTTTGGCACACAACTGCTTAATAAGTATAGAAAAAATGGAAATGCATGATACAACTCCATTTGTTTATAATTTAAACCTAAACAGAAGAATATTGCTGCTAAAATATATTTATTCTTACTAATAAAGGCAACAGCAAATATAGTTAAACCCAATGACACACAATTATATTGAAAATGTCCATGATCAATTAAAATTAGGCCAGGATATATCAACGATAAAATTATGCACAAATGCGCACTTATCCTTCGAATATTAGGGTTTGTTTCTTTACGCCTGACTCCAGTCACATCATGTTGTAAATGTTGATATTTCGTACATTGAAAATATAATATCACAGCAGGAAAAAAAATTAAGATATCAACAATGAGCACTGTATATCTCATAAATAATTTGTGAGATTCGCTCTCGTATCCTCTAGAACTGAATAACTCCACATATTCAGGGTTTAAGTACTTGGCAACGAGACCGCATAAATACATATGATATGCAGTCAGCGGTGGATAATCCAATCCCCAGTACATTAGATCATTATCGGTAGAGTTATGATACCATTGTTTAACAGGTAGATTTACAGTAATTTCCATCCAATGTCTTTGTGCTTCATAATCTCCATACATTGGCGGGGTGGCCTGTCCAGAATGGGGATGTAAAGACGTGCATATTCTCAACAACACAGACACTAACACACCAAAAAGACACAACGCTGTTTCTCTAATTGCCTTCATGTTTTTTTCCAGTTAATAGTTAACCTACTGACATGTTCTGCACGATCACGTAGGTACTTCAATTTTTGAAGTCACGTAAATTGCTGCACCGCATTATTTAATCTAATAACAAATTATTGTAACGGGCATATTTTAATCGCAAAAAAACACGTATTAAAAGAGCGTGGGCCAAAAGCCGATGTTATCAGCTGATGTGGCAATCTCAGCATGGACATTGTAGGTTACATGTGATAACAATACCAAAAATCAATAAACGTTACATGCAAAACTTACCACGTGCGTTGCATCTAATTCCTTCATCAATTTAGTTTTAAGCTGTTCCTCAGTGTAGGACATTATAACTGTAAATTTTGCGGTATTTTACATAAAGTACAATTTTGACACAAATATTAAAAATATATAAAAACAGAGTCATCTGTTAAAATTATTTGTCAAGTAAGATATTTTAATTGACATTCAGTGAACTGTCGATAAAACAGATATCCAAATTTTTGACAGTATTTAAAAACGAAAGTCAACAATTGAAATTCAACTAGAGAATGGCGGGTAAAAACAATAATACGTAAAGAAGAGAATGCAACAAATAAAAGAAGAAATACTGAAGTTTCCTAAAAAAGTGCCTAACAATCCGCCTGAAATCAACGAGTTTGAATCAACCTCAAATTGTTTTATTTTCTATTATTTGGATGTTGTCCAATATTATGCAGCACGTCCAGGGTTGCTGTATTTATTTGGGAAAACCTATGATGCTACAAGTCGATCTTATAAAAACTGTTGTGTTAACATTAAATACTGTCATCAACGATTATATTTTTTACCTCGTCAAAATTTTATTTATGAGCCTGATAAAAAAGTTACATTTAAAGATGTTTTCAATGAAGTTTGTGAAAAAATAATCCCCAAACTCGAAACACAGGAAGTTGAATTTCACAAGGTTAGAAAAAAATATGCATTTAGTGATTACATACCTGAAGAGGCAGATTATTTGGAAATTAAATGTAATGTGGGGAATTGTTTTTTAAGTGATGTATTTGGAGAAACGTTCACTAATATTTTGGGAAACAAACGACATACTTTTGTGGAAACATTTCTCGTAGAAAGAAACATAAAAGGACCATGCTGGTTAAAAGTTGAAAATTACCAAGAGATACCAAAGAATAGAACTATAGAATGTTATAATATAAATGATATTATTGCTCTAGACATCGATAGTATTCCTCCATTAAAATTGTTGGGGTTAGAAATTAAGAAAGTTAGTAGGGAAGATGCTAAAACAGAAGAAATCGTTAGTGTTGGCTGTGTTGTTGAAGTGCAGCATATGCTAGCCAAGGAAACTGTTACTTTATCTTTGGATCATTTTTGCATATTTTCCAATGGTATATCAAAATGTGAAAAAAATATATTAAAACAGTTAGACAACTATTCACATACCAATGTAATCAGGGTTGATTCAGAAGAGAAGCTTATATATTTGTTAATACAGAAAATATCCGACTACGATCCTGATATAGTATATGGACACAGTATGCTAAGTAAGTAATTTGTATTTTTTTAATAAATGTAGAACTGTGACATAAAATGAACTAAATTACAACAATCATATGTAATGGTAATATTGAGCCAGTCTGTATACTGCGTGTCCATTTAAGACTCTGCTTTTTGATTGTCGCTATATCGGTCATTCAACAGAAATTTTAATTGTCTTTATATTAATAAATAAAATGGCGGCATTTTAAAATTGATTTGACTTATACAGGGTGTCTCGAAATGTGAATTGAAATGATTATGTAAGTATCTGTTTTTTTAATACAATGGCTTACTTATTTCTATTGAAGACTGGAGAATTGTGTACTTTCGAATCCTTCGTTCATGTCTAGAAGAATTTTTCTCTAAAATACGACGTTGCCAAAATCACTACTTTACTTAAATTTTAATTGTCCCCTCATTTTTCACATATTTTTAATAAAATTTTGCAAAAAATTTAAAGCTCGATCATTTTATATTACAAGAGTGGAGTGTTGTGTGTTCATTATACAGGCCGTCCAAAAAATATTGAGTAACAATGAAACGGTACACACAATAAACAAAATATTTAATCCTTCTGGAAGCATGCTTTATGGGGAAAAACAATCAAAACAAAAATGGTTCTGAATGAAGAAAAGCAATTGAAAATCTGCTTGGCAACGGGAAAACTCTAAATGACTATACCTTGTTTTTTATTAAGAAGACCAAATGATAAAATCCGCTTCACATTAGGCAAATTAAACTGACAGCTATTTTGGCGGTTAATTTAAATGACATAAACCCAACAAATTGTTGACCTCATTTCCTGGCTCCCTCACGCTGACCCACCAATTGTCCGCCACTACCGAAAAGGTAGAAGGGCGCAAGAGGTGAGCCCCAATCAAATATTACATTAAAACTGTACATACGTCATAAATTGCAATAGGTATGCAATTACTGAATGCTTACGTACAAAACGAATATGAACTATATTCGCTTCGTAACGAATATTTATTAATGACTCAACATTCTGCCTGTGCTGTCCATCCATTTATGCGTTGCGCTCGAACAACAGGGCCGGACTGAGATTGAAAAATATTATTTTCTCATTACTGCGTGGACATAAAGTATTCATTTTTTGGAATTTGGGTTTCCTCGAGGAGGCAAGAAAGAAATTCCTATATCAGTTTGTAAAGTTGAACGTCGAATTGCCAGTTCTCTTTCCGTATTAGTCGTTTTAACATGCCCTAAAACATGAAGCTTATGTCCTTTAGCTTGTTTCACTGTACTGCTATACATGTCACTTAACAATGGGTGGCTAATGAGCGTTGACCCAAACAAAGCCAAAGAAAACCCATTCCTGAAGCAATTAGATTTCGTGTATTTTTGGATATTAACTTAATTTGTTAAAAAGTTATAATAATTTAAAATATATTCCTTACTTTATGATAACCCCATATAGCTTACTAAGTAGGTACTGTCTTTAATTTTTGAATCCAAAGAAAGTGTGAACTACCCTCTCTACATAAAGCTGATATCATTTATTTTAATGAGCCTTTACGTCTGGTTGGATTGAGATTTTTAAATCAAATTCTTGTTTAAATAAATTTTATTTAAATTTATTTCTTATATTTCCGAAAATGTTTTCCAAATTGATGGAGTAGGTACACAGGTGTTTACTACATTTCTAACATCCTTAAATCAAACGGTCGAGACGACATCAAAAGACATTA
>SMLS01049860.1:0-12113 GCA_004785975.1 Popillia japonica | reverse complement strand
GGAGAGAAACAAAAAACGGTAACCACTTCAAACATCATCCATGTGGTTTTGGAGACGTAAATACCAAAAGAATTGGCTCTACCATTAAATGCCGTAAGGTTATCAAATTACAACAAATATACTAACCCAAATATAAAGCTTATCTTCATGTCTAACTGTCAATATTTGAATTACTTTACAGTAATTTAAATACTTTTGAGTAATTGAATTAGTGCGATAATTGAATTACATTTGAGTAATTAAATTACTTTTGAGGATTTGAATTACTTTTTAGTATTTGAATTACTATTAAGTATTTTAATTAACTGTTAAATAATTTAAAATCGTGATTTGTCAAAGTATTTGGTAATTGGTAATGGGTATTTGGTAATCTAATTCATAATTATGGTTCAGAAAGTAATCGATATTTGAAATCATTTGAAAATTGACCAGTATTTGGTATTTGTGATTTCAATTACTTTCAGTGAGTAATTGTACCAGGTCTGTGTATGAGTAAGGATTTTTGTATAATTTGAGTTTCATATGCAACTACACAATTATATTTAATGCAAGGGATCATTTATATATTCCTAAATTGATAATTTTGTAATGCTATCTTATCATGTTTTGAAATAAATAAATATAGTTAAATCGCTATCGCCTACATTTTCACTATATTTCTAAGTATTATTGTAATTAAAAATTGTATGAGTAAGGATTTTTATATATTATTAATAATATAGTTTAAGATTCATATGCAACTACACAATTATATTTAATGCAAGGGATCATTTATATATTATTAAATCGAGAATTTGTTAATGCGATTTTAACATACATATAGTTAAATCACAAGCGCATACAATTTCTTTATATTTCGAAGTATTTATACCATAAAGAATTGTATGAGTAAGGATTTTCGTATTGTTTGAGTTTTATATGAAACTACACAATAAAATTTTAATTTTTTAATTTTTATTTTATTAATTTGCTTTTAGTTTGACTATCTTTTTGTTTACCTTCCTTATTAGTTGAAATAAATAATTATTTGTTTACTGTGTTAATTAATACTGGAATAAAATCAGGCTTTTTTAACGAAATAAACTTAAGGTGAACGTAGATTCCTGTCTAATAACTGCTTTGATAAATAATTTTTCTTATGGTTCTAAAATTAATTTGTACCCTATTATTCAAATCAGCTAAGTTAGGAGAAATACAATAATTATTTTATTTGTATTTATGTGTTATTAATGGGTGTTGGCAAACGCTATACTGTGTAATAATACATATATTAAAACTATCTGAAAAAGAATATATTTCTGTAGCTATTTTAAATGTATGCGTACCAGTTTATAAGCAAATCGCTTTATTACTACAAACATCCAGTTAAATGTTAAAGTTTTTGTGTGCGCCGTTAGGTCCATATCGCTTGTCGGGTGAGTCGGTTCTAAATCAACCCAGTGTACATGATTTCAAATACTCAGTGACATTAGAAGTGTTACACCTAGAAGGAATCGCTTATTTAACTTGATTTTTTGGCAATGTGATAGTTTTAAACAGAAGTGGTGTTCGGCTACCGTCAGCAATCATCCCTCCCCTCGCCCTCACCACTAACTCATTACTTCAACTCTCTTCTTAAATATAGTACTTTTGACGCCAAAAAATGAAGTTGAGCAAATTATTCCTTGTCTGTATAACACTTCTAATGTCACTGAGTATATTTCAACTACTTGCAATACCCTAAATCTTCAAACTTTCTTCGCATACTCTTTACCGTTTTCTCTGGATTGCTTCTGTTGTGCCAGGATTTTTGTGGGTTGAAAATTTTCAGCAACGAATTAAGCTTCTGGTTTTAATGATTTAAGTTTAGCAGTTTTAAGAACATGTTCCATAATATGCGTTTATTGACGTCACAACCACTTCGTAGTAATGGATTATGAATGTAACCATTAAATATAAGATTAGAATATTAAAATAAGAATTAAATCGCTCTAAAAACGAAATAATTATAATCAGTTTCCCGAATTTTCATATAAAAATTAAGAACTGTGTATACGGTATCAAGAATTTTTTCACCGAGAAAATGGGTTTATATAGTGTCTTTGACTATCTAGTAAAACAGAAAGATATGGCTAATATCGTAGGAAATGGTTTCCATTATACTGGACTGCCCTGTACAAAATTACTTTGATCTGGGAGTCACTGATACACCATTACAACTACTTTGCTTCAATTCAGGATCACAAGAGGGATGCTAAATTGAATTCTGTGCCGTGGAAATTAGCTTTACTTATAGCTAAATTCGATCACCCGGAATGTTGTCTTCGTAACTGCGGCGTATGCAATCCATTAAAAAGAATTCTAGTAAAAATTGAAGTTAGTTTTTATAAGAACTTAAGTTTCTGCAGCAGATAATCCAGTAAATTTAAATAACTTGTAGTATCAATATAAAAGTATATCCTGAACGAATTTAATATAGGTAATCTTGGAATGCACGCCACATATTGCAACATTCAAATCATTTGTATGTATGTTACTAAATTGAGAAATTAGATATGTCGATATTGCATTTAATACCTGACAAAGTCCGATAGAAATTTATGACACTGCTAACAGTCAATGGTAGCGCCAATTACGCCTGTGGTTGACAAATTAAAATTCGTCATAGTTTACTTGTTTCAATGTTGACACGTCCTTTTTTATACGCTCGATTGCGGCATGTTACCGCAATGGCGGATCGTTTAAGCGGTGCAGACTCGTTAAAATTTATTTTCCCCAATAAAGGTGTCGACATATGTTTGCAATGCCCATGCTTCTTGATTTATACACCTATATTACATAGAATGTGGCATATTTGTGCCAACTATCCATCGTACATTAAAACTGTGAAATTTAAGATAAAATTCAGAATATTTATTGTTTCTTTTAATACAATGACTTTGGTATTTATGTTTGTTCGTTTCAACTGTAAAAATTAAAATTAGTCGTATTACTTATAAACAAATTAAAAAACATACATCTCACTACAAGAACGAAAAATACCAATTAGCAACTATGTACATAATTGTTATTGAATAGCCACTTTAATGATTTAGTAACAGCATTTCGAGCCAAACCTTCCCAGAATACCTAATCTTTTGTCAATCTTTTTGTTAGGGCTTTCATCCCTTCTGATATAGTTAGTGTGAAATTTTATTATTTTATTGTTTGGTAAAAGAGCTTCGTGTGTAAGCAAAATATTAGCTGCAAAGAAAGACAGCAAGTTTAAGATCAATATTTGGAGCTAAAAGATCATGATCCAATTGGAAATGATAAAGATAGAGCAGCAGTTCATATAAAATTCTCCACAAGAAGGTGTCATTAGCGTTTAGCTCCGATGCTATTATGCTGATGCATATATTCGGATTTTCGTCGATAACGATTACGAAATTGTTTTCAGTATTTAACGCTCAGACTTTGTAACATTTTAGTGTATGTGTACTATTTATTTCTGTGAGTTATAGCGCAATTAGATAGATAGAAGAAATTACATTTAATCTTAACAGAGTATGCGCAGATACAAGAACCGCGTACGTTCATAATCTACAGGGATATGCTTAAGACGAAACCCATTATGATTTGCAAAAAACACGTAGAAAACCTAGCCTCAATTCACAATAACCTCAACCGGGAAATATGAAACAGAGAACGCAAGACGATGTACGGTTACTTCTATTGCAACCGCAGAATACTGCAATAGATTCAAGTTTAGACGAACATATTTTCTCGAAATGCACTTAAACAATTGCATTAAAATAAGAGCATCTGTGGAAGGTCCTCGAATTTGTAGCCACACTCTTGTTGGTGCTTCTGTGGCCTGTTTAATTGATCACAGAAGCCTTGTTACAATATCACACATAATTACCTCGTTATAATGAAGTTGGTACTTATCGCAAATGAATATCTATTTAAACCGTTGGTCTAACTTTAACGATGAAGTGGGAGGCTTCTTGGCGTCGTCAACATTCTCAGTAAATCCTCGACACGTTCGTCTTCCCTTCGCGTTTGCTTCATAGAATGTCATCGGGGCACGAATGAAATCTGGCGTTTTAAATGTAGCTGGAAGGAATTGAATTTCTCTGACAATCTGTGTATGTATATGTATGTGTATTCGAGTCTATCTTGTATAACGTGGCGTTATCTGGGATTGGCGCACGTAGATTGGCGTTGTTTATGGTTCGCACATACGAAATCGCGCTACTATTCCATCGAATTCAATTGAATAGTACGAATCACGTACATACATACATATATATGTACTACATATGTATATGTATATCGTTTGCCAATATAAGCGATAATATTCGTTCAAGCTTTATTGTAGCGATAGCGGAGTGAGCATGTTTAGATTTTTGTTTCAATTTAGTTTATAGATATGTAAAGACTTTATATAGATAGCGTATAATAGGGACAGACCGCAATACACAAACATGTTATACCTGAAAATAAGAAATTCTCGAAATAGATAGATTAAAAGGACTTACAAATAAAGCAAGACTGCCTTGGAGCAAAGTCAATAAGTTTTCTCTCTCATCTTTTTCGATTAAACAAGAACAAAGGGAAGACGACATATATCCCGAATTTTCAATAGATGTGGAGGCATAGCAAACGGTCGCTATTATTCAAGATGTAATATTCTATAACTGATATAAAGGCTAAGGGAGATAATAAAATTTATGCAGAAAAAATACGAATAATACGAATAAATACATAAAATAATAATAAGTAAAATAGAGCGCAAAATGAAAACGTTAGCAATGAATAAGAGATGTAAAATTTTGAAAAGTAGTGATAAATTGGAAAGAAGTGGGAGTAGAATCAAAAACAAAGCACGATAAAAGAGGTCATCGCTAGTGAAAATTAAAAAAAAAAACTAAATAAACTAAACGGCAAGACTGACAACTACAAACGATCTTAAGAAAAATAAAAAATTAAAAAGAATTATGAATACATAAGAGGAGAATTGCGGATCTATTTAAAATGAAACATTATATGTATTACATGGAATGTGAGGAGCATGAACGGAGAGCAACATGAACTGCAAAAGGGGCAATATATAACTAAAATAGAAAAGAGAAATATGTTCAGCAATAGTAGTGGTAGGAAGCTCTACTATAAAAACACGTTCTATTGAAAAATTTACAGAATTCGGATTTTGTATCACAAATAACCTTAAAGAATCTGATAGAGTATGAAGATGAATGAATGAAGGTAAATCAAAAGCTATAAAAGAAAAATGTTGCAAAGACCTCCACTAAACTGCAAAAAATATTGAAGGTAGGACAATATAATTAGTCAGTAATTTTCTTTTGGTTTTCCTCTTTTGTCAAATATACTTCACTATTTCTCAAAACTATTGCACATCTTAATTAAAGTGGGTGCTATGCATGTCAAACTATTTCCCCTTTTTTTCAAAACTATTTCCTTAATGCCAATTTAATGTTCTCCCGAACACCGTAAAAAAATTTACAAGACTTACAAAATAAAGAACGAGCTGAAAAAACAGAAGAGTTGGGCATCGCCCCCAATAAATTTACTCAAAATGAAAAAAAAATATCTGCAATTTAATTGATGAGGATTGCACTTTAATACTGAAACAAATAAAAACCAAATTGTTACAGCAAAATCCGCAACTAGAGGCAAGCTTATCTACCATTGATAGAGCGACAAAGGCGTTTCATAATTCTGTAAAACGCGTTTCTTTTATGCCACCAAGGCGTAAGGCGCAAGACATTATCCAAAGTAGGTTTGAATATGCTGTTCTGTACAACAAAATAAAGATTCGTAGAGAAAAAATATATTTTATTGACGAATTTGGGATTCAAGTGAATTCTATAAGATCTTATGGAAGATCAGAGAAAAATAGTAGAACCAACAAACTTAAGCCTCAATTAAGAGGCCGTAATTATTCGATTGCTGCTGCAACGTGTATCAATTCATTATTCACCATTCAAAACAGGTCTTACAATATAGAACACTTTGGAGAGAATTCTCGACATCTTTGATTGACCGATTGAAGATACAATACATGGTGCATATTTTGTCATGGACAACGTCCAATTTCATAGAACCGATGTAATTCAACAGCTGATCAGCTGTTGAATTACCGCATAGAGACGTATCAGTATTTCTGCCCCCGTACAGTCTTTTTTTAAACCCAATTGAAGAGCTATTTAGCCAGTGGAAAACTATCTTAAAGGGAAGACAGGCTATGGATAAAGAACAATTCTATCTTCAAATTGGTAATGCTTCTAGACTTCTAGACTAGTACGTATTTTTTTAAAGTATTTAGGAGGCAAGTAATGGCGGCTAAAATTAAAAGTTTAGTTAAAGCCAAAATGGACAAAGATGAACGGAAAGACAAGAAATCAACACAAAAACTTGCAACATATAAGTAAACAAACATACAAATTAAATTCAAACGAAACAGCTAAATATCTCAAACTAAAATTAGAAAGTTTATGATAACTGGAGCTAAATTTAAAGGAGAAATATTAAAATCAGGAAAAGAAGTGTGATAAACAATGTCCGCTAAAGAAAAGTCTAACAAGGTGAAAGAATAAGGGAACTAAAAATCAAGGTAAACTTGAAAAAGGAAAAAGTGGACAAAATATTTGCAAAATAAGTCAGACGAGAATTACATATGTGGATTTAGCCAATGGAAAACTATCGTAAAGGGAAGACAGTCCACGGATGAAGAACAACTCTATCTTCAAATTCGTAATGCTTCTGAACATAAGAAAATTGCTAAAACTATGTCCAACATATGGATATATATATAGGCGACTGCTTCAACAGAAACGAGATTTTGAACTAGACTAGTAAGTACGTATTTTTTTAAGTATTTAGGAAGCAAATAATGGCGGCTAAAATTAAAAGTTATTTAAAACAAAAATAGACAAAGATGAGCGGAAAGACAAGAAATAAACACAAAAACTGGAAACTTATCAGTAAGCAAACACACAAAGTAAATTCAAACAAAACAGCCAAATATCTCAAACTAAAATTAGAAAGTTTATAATAACTGCAGATAAATTTAAAGGAGAAATATTAAAATCAGGAAAAGAAGAGTGCTAACCAATGCCCGCTAAAGAAAAAGTCTAACAAGGTAGAAGAATAAGGAAATTAAAAAACAAGTTAAACTTGAAAAAGGAAAAAGTGGACGAAATATTTACAAAATAAGTCAGACGAGAATTACATATGTGGATTACAAAAAAGGATACAGCAGCAGTAATTGAAAACTGTTTAAAAACATCAAGAAAGTAACAGTGTACAGTCTGCAATAGACTATAGCAAAAAATGGTACATTGTTGACAAACGCAAATGATATAATAGTTTGGTTCCAGACAGTATTTTGAAGATCTATTAAGCAGAGATGCTCAGCAGCTCTTGTCGGTGTCATCAAGTCCACACCTACGAACAAATAGATGCCACCAACCACAATCATCTCTGAACCAGCAAGCCCCCTATTAAAACACCATAAAGGAGGAATTTAGCTTGGAGCCAAGAATGAACCACAAAGCAAAACCACCGAATCCCATGCATACATCCACCGGACTTTGACCTACCAAGCAAGACATGGTCAAACATGATAAATTCCCCTACTCCCTGCATAAAAGGGACAATAAACAGACACCCTTCTACGAATGTGGTGAAATCTAAACTGTGGAATATATCATAGGAGACTGCCTTAGGAAGCCTATGAAGAAAAGTATGCAGATTTCCTTGTAATATGATTTAAAAGGCGAAATACAAATGCTTGTGACCAAATGCTTCTGTTTATGAAAGTATTTTAGAAAAACTATTAAATTTGGACAAACGAATTGAAGAAAGCGCAAAGAAAATTTAGAATGGAAAAAGTTAAGTAACACCATTTTTTAGTATAACTTCACATATGGTAGTGGGAGCTGTAGTAGCTGTGACAGTTTTGCAAGCAAAAATGATGCCATGGGTATGCAATATCTCAGAGGAATTTTACTGGAAAAAGGTGATGAAAGAACTGGTAGTAGAGGATATTCTAAAAGTAATTGAAAAGCAGCAAACAAAATGGCTTGCACACCTAAGCAAAAGGAGGTCCTTTAAGTACATATGGAAATCTAAAATTGAACGGTGCAAAATACAAGAAAGATCACGGGATGTATGGAACGCTGAGATGGGAAGCAAATGGACAAACTTTATGCATAAATTAATTATTGTAAATTAACTCCAATATTTCTAATTACCAGCCGTTTACACAACACACAAGAAACTTTACGGTAAGTATTTGATTTTATGAAGCAAGCCGTTGTGATGAACGAAACAGTTAATATTGCAACGTTTGCTTCCGGAAGGGCGAGACGCAACATTAGCTTTTCGTGAAGTAAAAAAATAACGGAATTAGCATAGTAGATTTTCTTCAAACGCCATTCCATGTATACGTATTGTATTATCTGAACATTTTCATCTTGTCATCTCGGGTAATAGAAATTTTATTTCAGATTACGCTATTATACCGTTATTTTCAGCGAATAGAATCAAGCTGTGTATAAGCGCCGAGAAAACAAATAAACATTACCGTTTATTCCGAAAGTTCTATCTTTCTAAAGGTTCACCGTTTATAAGCGAACACGAACGCGTTAGTTTATTTTATTTCTTAAGTTTCGTGCACCATCAAGCAAGGTTCCGTATTCAAACTCAATTGAAAACGTGTTCCCCTAAGTTCGCAATATCACGAAAAGGATTTCGGTTAATGATGAGGAAGCTGTTGTAAGAATAAAAGGGGGCGTGATAGGAAACAATCGATGAACGCCATCCTGTTTAAGTATTCTTCAATAGAGTTAGCATTACAAAAGCGTTAAATTGGCAACGATGCGGAAACGCTGTTGGTCTGCCATATATATGTATTCCGCGTTGTGGTATCGAAAAAATAAATTTGCATTTTGCATTAGGTTAGAACAATCCATTTTTAGCAATGGAGCAGTGTCATAATTTACACAAATCACAGGCTAATTAGGAATGTGGAACAAACAACGAATGTGAGAACTTGTGTACGACACTGTATAATAAAACATGTCTAATTAATTTCTATTCTACCGTAAATTTGGGGAGCTTTTTCGAATAAAGCACCAATCTGCAATTAAGACATACAATAGGTCTTCTATGTACACAGAACACAAACAAATCAAAACAAAATAATAACGTCGGTAAGTTTTTAGATAATTCAGTAAATACATAATACAAAGCCGCTTGAAACTTCTTCAAACTTCTCAGATATCATATAATAGAAACTCCAGCATTTTATTTATTTATATCCATTTTTACTTCCGCAGAGCGAGATTCTTATATATTTCAAGTTTCCAATTTTAATTGCCACATTGTGAAACTTTGTTCTTTGCGAACTTAACAATGCACTGTAGGAGACATTTCAGCAGTTGCCTCTATGGGAGAAGTTCAAAAAGGTACTCTCTGTCATTTCGCCGGCAGTTATTTACTCACAACGCCAACAATAACTTCAAAAGACGTGTGCAGCCTTGTCGGCCACCAGAAGTACGTTTTGGCTCACAAATATTTAAAGAATGCTTCGACGGATGAGGAAATAGTCTCTCGCTTTTGGAAATGAAACAATTCCTAGCGGCTGTGACAGATATGTCTAGTGTTTCCTTGTTTGAATGGTTTCTCGAAAGAATTACGTACTAGGAGTAGGTATCCACATACCAACGTAATTCAGTAGGTTGTGTGGTATAAAATTGTGTATTTTCGTCTAAATAGGTCTCGAGAATATAATTTTTTCTTAAGTAAAATATATATTCTGTTGGAGATGCGAGGAAATTTTAAAAGGATAATTCTGAATATTTACTTTCCAGCCTATAAAACTACTGGCAAAGACCATAATCTGTTATGGAACTCCCATATAACAATTACTTACGGAAAAAAGGAGATAAAAACATCGCTAATATGCTCAAGGGGGCTCGGTAAGTCATCATTGCCGTTTAGTCGTTCAGCCACTTATCAATTCGTCTTTGCAATATCCTTTATTGGCCTCTGTACAGTTTTGCCTTGAGAATCTCTACGGTTTGTGTCAATCACTGATTCCAGCTTAAGATGGGAACTTATCAAATCTGTCGCGAGAGTTTTTGCCGATTGCAGTTACATCAGACAGTGTTGCGTGTTGATTGTCCAAGAAGTTATAGCTTCAATAAACTTGTCTCCAGTATAAAATTAAACCAACAGTATATTTTATATATAGTCTGTTTAAAATAAGCATTGACGTCACCACAATGTGTTGAAGCCTCATAACTTGAAACTATTTGATCTAGGGAGGAGGGGATACATTGCACTGCGATGCATTATTATTACAATTGCAGTAATATTTCGAATTTCGGTGTGTGCATCCCTTGTTCATGATGAGTGCTGCATATTCTTGACGATTTTAAACGGTATTGCTGTGTTCCCATCCGAAATGACTCATATGTCTGTTACGTAGGCGGCTAAGTATATGAAAAAGACAAAACAGTGTGCCCATAAATAGCTAAAACGGTGCCAGTAGTCTAAAACTGTCAATGACTTTCCGAAATTCGAAAAAAATTGCATGTTGATTATTTTATTAACGTTTACGGAAGAAGAGGTCATTATCTAACGTGAAGAGCAAGCAAAATTGAAGAAAAAGGGTCTATATGTGTCTATTGCAACTTTCCGAGCTCGTTTACTGGAAAATAACATTAAATATCGAATAACTATCAAGAAGACGCTGCTGTCTGAAACGCATGTGAACAAGAGACCATCCTGGGCGATAGAAAACATTCACCGCGATTGGCATCAAGTACTTTTAAGGAATAAATCTTCAGGAACTTCCATATCTAAAGCCTGGCTTAGTTCCAGTCATAGATTTATGGCTGGTTTCCCTTTGATGGACTTTGGCCGTTTGTGTATGTTTACAGATAACATTAACATGGAAAAAATGATTAAAATTTATGAATTTTATTCCATCTGCAGAGACGTGGTTTGGGTCAGATAAAGAAGGTCGGATCTTACAAGACGACAATGACCCAAAACATGGAAGTCGTCGTTGCACATAGTGGAAACGCGAAAATGGTATTAATGTCTTGGATTGGCGGTCGCAATCATCTGATGCCAATCCAGTTGAAAATGTTTTGGTGTATACAAAACTAACTTTGCAGAAAAAAGACACATAATTTTAAGCAGCTTGTTTCGAGAGATAAGGCCGTTATGGAAGTTTTTACCTACAGAATATGCTGTATCTAGTACAAAGCACGACTGGGCCAAGCAATTAGGCGTCGTACTGACAACATTGCGTCATAGATTAGACTATAGTAAAAGCGTTTTGCACTTGTCACGGTTGAATAAATACTTTTGAAATAATATGGTCTACGCTTCTTTTAAACAGACTGTATCAGTGAGACTTTGCACTAAGCTACTAAAAAAGGTTTGAACATAATGAGACATAATGAACCATGCTCAGATCACAAATAAGTTTTTAATTTTAAAAGCACTATTCGCCAATCATGCTACACAGTTAGCTGAAGGATAAAATGTAGACCGCACAATTCTGTAAAAGTTGTTTGAAAAACCAGACTGCTGACTAGTTGCAAAAATTTCGCAGCATTACCTGACAAATATGTATGATCTTTTATTTAACTACTGCAAATTTGCAGGCCAAATAATTCGGTTGGAACAACTACAAACAGAACCCTCAGAATTGCTTTGTGTTACTACAAAACGTTGCATTGTATATCAAATCAATTTGCGCCAACCTGCAGCTCGGCAGACTCTGTATACTAATGCAGACACTGATTCATATTCCAAGCAGATCATGCATTGTCCTTCTGCGGAACCGTATTAAAAGCAATTATATGCATTGACAAACGTATACAATCAGCCACAACAGCGCTGCTGGTTTATTTATTCTTCATATTGGCCTGGATATGCCGACGTATCGATTATTAAATAAAATTAGTTTTTAAAAAGTACATTGGGCTGGCTTTAAAAAGTACATTGGGCTGGCGATTAAATCTCGGAACAAAACATATTTTTTCTCTACAGTATACGCGACGCAAACAAAGCAAATCGATATTCAATTTCAGATAAAAATTTAGCAT
>SMLS01049853.1:0-16371 GCA_004785975.1 Popillia japonica | reverse complement strand
TTTTTTGCAATAGCAACTTGCAGAATTCTACATAACAATGGAGTGAGAAAAAGATGCAAAACACAACGTGCATACTTTCCACTTTTGGACACTTTTTTAACTTTTTGATTTACTCAGAAACTAGTACAATTTATTTAACTCATCAGAATAGACATTTGTACTACGAATAATCTCACTGAAAGCAAAAACCTCTCCGTCACCAAGTTTGCAAGTAGAAAATAGTCGGTCGAGATTAAGTCTTGGAAACATAGTATACTGGCAACAATCAACATTCTTCATTTAAATAGAAAACTGTTTCACGAAACAGTGCACTAAACTTCTCTGTGTCTATCTTGAAAGTCGCAAAAATCTTGACTTTAAAATTTTGCTGTAGTGATTGATTTTTAATAGTCTTTTTTCCATTTGTATTTTAACCTGCAAAATGTCAGACTCAAAATTTAGAGCGCTCAGAATTCCAAACTTATAAAACTAATTTGCTGAAAAAGGAACACAGTGAAGTAGATATTGAAATGTTACAGGTTTCCCCAAATATAGCTATTACATATGATGGTTTTGATTGTGTTAAAGCATTTTGTCAAGTATCACTTAGAATTGCAGTCAACATATTCACATTTGAAAGTCTTACAGCGATACCACAATAAACAAAAAAATGATCCTGATGATAAGTAAAGCTAGAAAAGTTAAAACAATAAAAACACAAATCTAATCAAATTTAGAAATGTTCTGTAGTGTTGCTAAGCTAAGACACTTTATCATTTTTAATTCTTTTTTCCTCATACTTACTCTCCTTATTTCGTTTTGATCTAATCGCTAAAAGGTTATTCTCAGTTTAAAAGGTATTGTCTTGTTTAGGCGAATTTTATTTAATGAGTGTTTGTCCGACTGTTACGTCACAGTAAATATATTTAACCCATCTACAAAAACGGAGTTTTTAAAGTTATTTGTTAGTTTGACGTTTTGTTGACAGCACTGAGTTAATCTTAATTTCATATGTGCATCTTTCATTAAGTTATGGCATTTGGTAACAATTTTTCCTTATAAATGATATTATAAAAAAAATATACGTAATAGTCGTATTTACTCGTTCTTGGTTTGAATTAGACATCATTAATTATTAACATTCACTACCCCCACATAAGCTACAAAATACCAAACATCATCAAACACCTTGCAGATATATTTGGAGAATGCAGTAAACAGTTTGCAACAATGACGTCTTTAATGACGGAAAAAGCAAATACATCGAATGCAAAGAGAAAAGCAAAAACTTCCTGTTTGAGTAAATATATAAATATTTGAATGTATTTGGTTCGCAAAAATTCGCCTTTTGTTTTCCACTCCCAAAAGAAATCGTTAAGTGGCGTTAATTCTGAAAATCGAGAAGGCCATTTTTTAGAAGCATGGGAACCAATCGGCGATCTTGGAACATTCCTGCCTACTACCGAGATACCTCCCTAATACAGAGGGCAGATACATCATTCAGATACTATGCATATGTGGTTTCTGTAATTATTTGATTGATTTACAATCCCCTGGCGTCTTTTTGAATGTTCAATAAAATACTTTCACAATATTTCAAGAAAGGGTTGTACTAAGGATGTCTATATGAAAATAGACAAATACATACATTTACTTCGTTTTCTTTGTGGAGGTTTTGATCGCTTGAAAACTTTATGTATTTAAAAATACATAGGTATTTGTTGTCAAAAAGATCAAATATCGACAAGGTGGATTTTTTCACTGAGAATATCTTTCTTTTCGATGTGTGGAGTTATGGTTTCGTGTTTCTCTCTCGACATCAATTATCATGATTTACTGGTGTTAGTAGAGCAGGCACTTGATCTTACAAACCCTCTATTTTTATTGTCTAGATAATAAAGATAAGTTAAAAGGTCATAAAAACACATATATAAACCCTCTATTGTTCCTGTTAACCTCAACTATCTTTTTGTTGTATAAACTTAGTCGTAACGCGAACCATTCTTGCGAAAAATGTCAAATACTTATTAATCGTCATGCGGATTTAGAAATTGTTAACATTATGTATATTGCATTACATTAAACTTAAATTAGTATATACGTACACTCACCTGAAAGAAGTTGTAGAACGATTTACATAGCGATTATATGTAAATCGTTCTACAACTTCTTTCAGGTGAGTGTACCCATATGTATTTTTCTGACCTATAAGTACTTATCTATTTTTCAGATATTTGTCCACTTTTAGGTCAATTCAAACACTATAAAAAATTCATTTATTCCAGAAACTATAAACAAATTATTAGGTTCTGGAACAAATTAATTTTTATTCGAATAGTGTTTGAATTGACATAAAAGGTGGAAAAAAATATCTTGAAAATAGATTAAACTTAAATTTGATTTTCTCTATGCAACTCAAAATTAAAATAAATCATGTGTACTTTACAGTTAACACAAGCACAAGAAGGTGTTGCCAGGGAATTACAAAGACTGGATGCAGCTAGAGACACTTGTTTAGATAAGGTTAATTTGACTTTCCAAAAGATCCAAACTATGGTGGACAAGAGAAAACAAGAGATGGTAGATGCAGTTCAAGCAGCTGCAGCCGAGAAACGAAAAGTTTTAGAAGAACAGCATTCATTAATAGAAAGCGAAAAAAATAAAGTAAGTTTGCATAAACTATTCGATGTTATACAATTGTCTTATTAATTCAGTGTTAACATTACAGTATGTTACAATTTTTTGTGATTAGGTAGAGCAAGAGTGCCAAGGATTGCAATATCAAGTGGAAGTACGAAATATAACGCAACGTATTGAAAGTTTAAGCGAAAAATTAGATACGGCGTCGACTTTAGGAGAACCTAGAGAGAACGCGTTTCTTACATGCGACTTCAGTCACAATGATAGCGTTCAAGGTATCGAAAAACATATGGCAGAATTAGGAAAAGTTCGGACTAGCACCACGTTTCCAAGCTTGTGTACCGCTAAATTAACAGGTATGATTTAATAGCTTTCATATCATATCACTTTAAATAGAGAGGAATTTTGTAATTTATTATAACTTTCAGCAAACGTGTGCCAAAGTTACAGTACGCAAATAAATACCTATATATCACTGAATGTAAAATTGAGATTGTTTAATGTTATCAAGAAAAGTAAATTTGCATTTTGGAAAACACAATAATTATAAATCCATGTTTTTTTAGTAAATTTATAACCTCATTTTAAATTAAAACAATTTACTTATTTTTATTATTAACATTATTTTATTTTTAATTTGTAGGTAAAATTAATTAAAATAAATAATATATGAAATGTAGTAGTGTGACATTACTGTCAATAGTAAAAAATAAAAAAATAAGTATTAGTTGCAATTACATCATTTCTAATCATGTCCTAATGCGGTGGGCTCTATCATATCGAGAAATTCACACAGCATAAGTTATAATATGGTTTTTAGATCAATCTAAATAGACATTTGGGAAAACGATTTTAATTAAAGGACTTACTTTGCTCCAAAAATTTGTGTTTTTTTTTCCTATGCACTTGTCACTGCGGGAAAAGTTTATTTATGGTATCTATATTTTCCCAATAGTTATCTAATCTATTTAAAAATTGCTGCCTACAACTTCGGTCGTCTTTTACCATCAAACGCAATGCGAAATATAACGCAATTAAGACAATATTTTAATTTTAATAAAGTAACAGCTGATACAATATTACTACCCTAACAATATTATTTTTTAACCTAATGAAAGATGTTTTACGCTTATCCTCACGCCAACATTTAAAGCTTTCCGTCTTTTATTTTTGGTGACACGTCAAAAAGATTGGCCCTAATTTTTGCGACACGATTGGGCGTATTAATAATAATAATAATAATAAAGCATTTATTTCAAACTGCCACCATATTACACAAATACACTATGTAAGAATGCAGAAGTGGGTTGAAACAAGTCTAAAAAATGAAAAAACACTACAAATACTACAAAAGAGAAAACTATATTAGCTAGGTTATTCTACCACCTAGTAGTAGTAGAAGTAATATAAACGAACATTGATCATATCAACAAAAAAACGGAAAATACAAAATGATCAAAATAATAGAAAATTCAAGAGTAACAATTATTAAAGTAATTAAAAATAATTAAAGAACTCACTTATTGGATAAGGTTCAATTCTTATTAATAAGTTAAAGACCTCTCTAGTAAATACCTTGTAGTTATTAATGTCTCTAATATTTTTAGGTAATCTATTAAAAAGCTTAATACTAGCATAAGAAGGTCCTTTCTCTAGCATGCTGAGTTTATGTTTGGGGTAATTATATAATTTATTCCTGGAGTTATATGTATGATTAGGAAGATACTCAACAAATTTAGCTTTATGTTTAAAGTTGAAAATTAGACATTCATAAATGTATATTCCTGCGCAGGTTAATATCGTATTCATTCTAAATTTGCCTCTACACGATTCCTTAAACGGGATGTTGAATATTATGCGCATAGCGTGCTTTTGTATAACAAAAACTCTTAAAGCATCCGAAGCATTTCCCCAAAATAAAATTGCAAATTTTAAATTTGCAACAAAAATGCCATAGTAGATACACTTGAGCGTGTGCATATCCAGGTACTGTTTTAGGATATTCAAACAAGAGCATATACCATTAAGCTTTTTGGATAAGAAAGAGACGTGACCGTCAAAATTTAATTTGTTATCGATAACCAACCCTAGAAACTTTACTGAGTTATTTAGCTGTACAAAATCGTTATCATCAAGTATGGTAGGAGGAATATTTTGCCTAACAGTCCTAAACAATATAAAATTAGTTTTCTCCATATTCAATTTCTGTTGATTAGACAAGGCCCATTGTTCAATTCTAATCATAAGATCGCTAACGACAGACTGCATACTAGAATAGTCTTTGGCCAATATTAGGACGAAGTTATCATCGGCATAGTTCACATGAGTGTGTGGTGTGTTATTAAATAGTTCACAAAAATCAATCATAAATATATTAAACAGTAGGGGTCCCATCACACTACCCTGAGGAATACCACGTGAGAGAGTTCTTACGTCCGACTTTTTATTAATTCCATTAGTATTTATGTTAACGAATTGCTTTCTCTTAGATAGATAAGACTTCAACCAATTCAGGGATGCGCCACGTACACCATATTTTTCCAACTTTATTAGTAGCATTTCATGATTTAGGCAGTCGTACGCTTTGAAAAAGTCCAAAGAAATACCCAGGCATAACCATCCGTGTTCAAGTCCATTATAAATAGCATTTACATACTCAAAAATGGCAGTATTAACACATTTACCCTTCAAGAAACCATGTTGGTTGACACTAAATAAATTACATTCATTGAAAAAGCTTACCATGCGATTAGAACAAAGTCTTTAAAAAATTTTAGAAAAGGTGGGTAATACGCTAATAGGCCTATAACTTTCAGGTAGGTTAGCATCTCCTTTTTTATAAATGGGTACTACTTTTGCCATTTTCAAGCTCTCAGGAAATATGGCATATTTAAAGGAGTTGTTAATTATGACAGTAAAAGGATTAATAATATGTTCAATACATTTTTTTACAACAGATGTAGATATTTCATCATAACCAAAACTATTCTTATTTGCAAAACATTTTACAATAACTAGAATTTCAGCTTGAGTCGCCAAATCAAATGAAAAGGTACATGGATTTTCCATAATGTTGACGATCGCAATCGATGTAGAAGGATCGCTACCCGCGTGTTCACCCGAATTAGCAAAATACCTATTCAACTCATTTAATTTACTATCATCGTCAACATTTAAATTAGAAGAAGTATGCTTTTTTGTAATGCTCGCTAGAATACCCGCAAATATTATGTATATTGTAGAAGAAAGGACTTTGTGGTACCATTTATTTGTCCTCACTGCGATCTTTTGCTACTATATTCTTTTACTATATTCCTTTAGTACCCTTCTAAACCGATGTTCTTAACAAATCCCAGTATTTGTCTGAATCTCGAGGCTTTAATTTCTTCAGGCTTTAGAGTCGCTTGCCCTAGATACTGAAACCTTTGCCGGCCTAATGGTTAGTACTCCCAGAGTATGTGCTGGGCTGTCTCAGGTCCTAGTTCGCAAAATTGACACATGTCTTGATGGGCGCTGCCCATCTTTTTATGGTGCTATTGTAGAGGGCAATCACCTAGGAGGCTCATTAAATCTGATTTTCTTAGATCAAGAAGTATTTTATTGCTATCTGGCGAACAGTTGATAAATTTCTGCACTTGTATTTGAGGGTGTTTTCCTCTAAAGAGAGACAATTTCTTTTGCTTCTCATTCATACAGTTCCTTCTTGGAATCGTCAAAAAAGGGTTGTGGTTCAATGAAATGCATGTATACACCCCAGCCTACCACCATTTCCGTTGGTATATGTATGTTCTGAAACTTACATCAGGAATACCCTGTTTTTATGGTCAATTGCGTCACGTTCATCCGACATTCCCAAATCAGTTTAGACTCAAAAGATATGAGTAGCTACAGCTTTCAGAACGGCTTAGTTATTGGTATATCTGTAAATGTTTGCACCTATCAGGTTTTTTCACGGACGCAAAAATCTATGGCGTGTAATTCCGCCTGAAAAATTGTTGGCAATGCTCTTAGGGCTGTTTCTACGTACTCATAGCAATAAACCCACTCGTATCAACTTCCGTATCCGTCCTGTTGATATTTCTTCTACTTGGAAACAAACAGTGTTTGGTCCCACTAAATTTCCACTTTTTTAACCAATTTATTAATACTAATAATAATAATAATAATAATAATAATATATTACATAAAGAATAAACGTTTCCGTTCAACAAACGTGATAGTATTTACATGTATAAACATTTAAAGTATTTCTCCGCCAACTTTTCGTCTAGATTTTGGGGGAAAATACATAAGTTTTGTAGTCAAATATATTTATTATTCTAATGTCTATTCTTAACTTAAATATATTTCTAATAATATTTTTCTTCTTTCTAGGCAATACAATAGCAGGCATCGAGAGCATTGCATCACTTTCGACAGTGGATTACCACGGCGAACCTCGTAGAAACGGTGGTGACCCAGTTGCAGCTGAAGTACTTCCCGTCACCACCAACGCCGTATCTAACGAAACTCCTACTTCTCTCCCTATCCGTATAAGTGACTGTGACGATGGCACTTATAAGATCCACTTCAGAGCTCCGAAAGCAGGCCGCTACGGGATTACCGTCAGCGTATTCGACCGCCTTATCAAGGATATGCCACTATATTTCGACGTAACAGAGCACAACAATCCCGCTCAGGTGTACGGTACACGAGGAACCGGCAAGGACGAGTTCATGCAACCGGTGGGTGTTGCCATCGATGATGTCGACCAACTAGTTTACGTGTTAGATACCGGAAATTCTAGGATAAAGGTTCTTACACCTGATTTAGAATTTGTGAAACATATTACGAACGAAGGATTAAATGGGCGAAGTTGCACTGGTAAGTAAGTACGCAATTGTATACAAATTTGTAAATTTTACCATTCTAAACAAAAAGAGAAACTAAAAAGATAATTTGAATACGATTAAGTCAAAACCAGAACTCCACGTTTCTGTTTGTAAAAATCTGGAACGTAAAGATTAAAGGAATCACCTTTACTAACATCTAAATCGAAACACTTTCCTAAATAAAAGACGATCTCTACATCAGAATGGAAATTAAAGATCTATTTTGCGCACCACTGGTAAAATTCGCCGGCAACGCTTGTTTGTTCAGTTTAGTTATTGCAGACGACACTTACATCAAAGTACTGACCAAAACTTTAAGTGACCAAAAAGCACAACATACTCAAGGTAACTCTATTTGCCTTATTAATAGAGGCTTCGTTACTATACTAAGTTCGCAAAGTTAATGAAGCTTCAAACGTATGTAGCCAAATGAGACACGATAATGTCTAAATGACTTGTTAATTTGTTGTTGTAGTTTTTTTAACGTAGAATCCTGATCTATTATTTTCCGAATTTATTTTTGAGTTTACTTAATTCAGTAGTTATCGTTTTATTGTTCGTTCATCTTTGACATCCACTCAGAGCATACCATCTACATTGACACCAACCCCTACAAGACACTGATTTTCTATCTTGAAAATATAAAATGGTGTTTAGAATATGCTGTCAACATTTGCATAGATAATTTAACCATATTCTCAAAACCAACCTTTTGGTCTTGTGTGTCTTCTTCGCAAATACAGATTCCATTTTTGAGATATTTTGATATTGGTTTTGAAAGTACCACATGATTTGGATATGTACCATTAAGATAAGTGCTGTCTGTGGTTGCTCTGATTTAATACGCTTCTAATTTACTATTTATTTTAATTCCTTCTTTACAGGAATTGCGGTTTCAAGCAATGGTCTCGTAATTGTCAACTGGAGAACGAAAGCTATAACCGAAATGGATACATCTGGAGAAACATTAAATACATTTACTTATAATGCTTTTCAGGAACCTATAGACGTAGCCGTCGATAAAAATTACGGCCACATACTCGTTGCCGATAATGGAATGAGTTGTGTGTACGTTTTTGATTCCGAAGGAAAAATATTATTCCAAGTAAGTATTCTTAAATAGTTAAAAAAATGTGTTTAATGGATCGAATTTTATCTTTCAGGTCGGTAAAAAAGGCACATTTAAATTAATTTCTTCTGTTACTGTCGGGCCTACAGGTGAAATTATTGTGGCAGATACACGAATAAGAATTTTCTCAGGGAAAGGTGATTTTATCGAAATAGTGAGTGATGAAACAAGAGGTGAGAATGATACTAAACTCTAAAGTAGCTAACTTATATTTTCATATGTTACAGGCAAAGGAAGATATGGTGGCGTTATAGTTGACACTGAAAACAGAATCTTAGCTAGCAGATCTGAACAGAAAGGAAGAAATTATTTGCATATATTATCGCGGATTGATCCAAATATTAATAATGTGATTGATTCAAACGAGAGTAAATTGAAAAGACCTAGCGGTATAGCCG
The DNA here is from genome assembly GCA_004785975.1 of Popillia japonica. Lineage (NCBI taxonomy): Eukaryota > Metazoa > Arthropoda > Insecta > Coleoptera > Scarabaeidae > Popillia > Popillia japonica. The sequence goes on along the minus strand of SMLS01049853.1, from coordinate 7,354 downwards.
TTACATCGGATAACCACGTTATAGTGGTTGATTTAGGTAATAACTGCATAAAAAAGTACAGATATTGGTAAAAACATTTTTTGAATAAGCAACATATTCGTATTTGTTTCGTTTAAATGTTCATTAGCAATCGTTAATGCGAATAACTCTATAATTTAAGATAAGCAAGAGCAATAAGGGCAAAATTTTCTCAAAGTCAAAGTTGATATAACGCATAAGATATGAATACGCATAAGATTTGTTAGCTTTTTGATCATGTACAGTATAAGGTTAAGGTTTAAAATACATCGCATTTTGCATGTTGCAACAATTAGAAACTATTCACTTAATAATTTGTGATTATGTTAAACACTTAACTAACTTACAAATATTACAACAAACTGCCTTAATTTTATTAGAGCTGTACAATATTAATATGTTCAATTTTACTATACTCTATTGTCCAGCTAATTTATGTATATAAGAAATATTTAATTATTGATGTTAGTTTATGTGACCGAAAAAAATGATTTTGATGAATTTATTTCAATCCGTTTTTAGAAATGTACAGCGTTACAATGAGAAAATTTTAAACACCATAACAAAACTCTTGCTAGTAATGTGAAATATTTCATCAACAGTAATGGATTATATAGTTCTACAGAATACTTTATTGAATAGTCATAAATACACAAGAAGCTACATTATACAATGTGTACATTACGTCTTAATTAAGGATTTTTAAACTACAAACGTATTTTGAATTTAAAATGAAATTAATATGCGTGCCATCTATTACTGAGTTGTTTTAACAAAATTTGTCAATAAATTTTGTTTATAGACAAACCGAAACAATAAAAAAATACAGTTTAAGCTAGGATATTTTAGTTTCAACAGTCACAGTCGTAATTTGTTGATAGCTGCGGACAGTTCTGTCAAAATAAGTTTGAAGTACCCTTGGTTAACATTTTTTATTTTTTACTAAATAATGAAATCCCACACTTTTCAATTCTCTGAATATATAAATACATCTGTAAAACCCTTATCCGATGCGATATTTTCCTATTTCCAGAGCCCATATGATGAGTTGTTTGTGGTTTTCTAAACTATACATACATATACATCGGAACAAGGCATGAACCTTTGGTTGAAAATTGTAGTAATAACTAAATTTTCAGAACTTTGTGAGCTGAAATGATATAATTGTATTAGTTCGTCAGCATTTATAAATTTCTAATAATTTCTTTACTGTACTGGTAACTAAACTATTATTAAACTATTACCGAAGTCAATTCATTAGCATGTTTTTATTTTGAATGCCGCTACTGTGAGGACTGTTGTTTATTTTGCGGTCAAATAATTGCTAATTTTGTATTATATGCGGAGATAATCAACGGTCACACGTTTTAAGTAGATCTCGACTTATCACTTGATGATTAATTCTTTAAAAAAATCGCAAGATTAACCCTTAATCCATATATATGTCATCGTATGACCTGCGCGATTATTTTATCATCATAAAGAAGGTGCAACTTAATACTCCCACAATCGTTGACTGCAATGTCTTCACTATGAATTGTGTCCGTAATTACTAACTAAATCCTAGAAGTAACTGTATATCTTTGTGAACATACGTCACTTTAGTATCGCGGTTTCTATTCTGTGCTACTTACTGCTATCATTATCCAGAAAGCGCGAAGATTATAAGATTAGAACTGTGTTAAAAAAATCTAATAGACATTTCTGTAGAATTATCAGTTTGCTCATATTACTACAGGGGTTTGATGTCAGATATGTATTATTAAACTTAGTTGATTGGATCTAGTATAAATTCAAACGAGTAATTTGTAGAAATATGATGTAATAAGTTGCTTAAAATAAAAATAAATTGCATGATTTAAACGTGCCATAAGTTTAATAATGTCATGCATATTTGACATTTAAATTTCTTCATTACAATAAATAATAAATATATCTGTGATTTTTAAATATAAGCAGTTAATTGGCGTTTTAGTATAAATACGGTTACTGATTTTTAGAAGTACAAATTTGTTTTAATTCGTATTTGACTGGTATGAATAATATTCGTATCATTTAAATAAGAAACCAAAACCGAATACATAATTAGCTGTAGTTTTCTTTATATTAGCACATTTTTGTAGCCCATTTTATTTTAAAACGCCAAGATAATTTCACTTTTAACTAGGAATTGTTTTACATTCAAAAACAACCTAATTATTCATAATGTGTCTTTTTTACCAAAAAATATACTTTTTTCCGTTAAAGTTAAATATCTCTCAAGCGAGAATTAAGTGTTGTACATTAAAAAAAACTGTATAAAATAGAGACGCCTTGAAAAACGAATGCAATTCCATGATAATGTACATAATGAAAGATGTTCATACATTATTCTACAATTAAATATAACACTTGAATGTAATTGTTATGTACTTAAATTATTTACGGTTTACATTGTTGAATATATTTGGAAGATAAAAAATATTCAATGATCGTAATAGAAGAATCTCCCGAATTTCTTTTCTCTCTCGTCCTCTCTCTTTTTCATAAACAAAAGATTCTCTATCGTTATATTATTTTTCTTTTTTGTACTGCTGTTTTTTTATGTTAAATGTGATTCTCATTATTTTACGCGTTGAAATAATTATAACGATGCACATTGCGTTAGGATATAACTTTTTGTATTTATTGCTATAACAATTATAGACCCTTTTTGTAACATTTTGTTTTTTTTTTGTTCTAGTCACTAGAATGTATTTTTTATACGATGTACATTTTATTTCTTATGTGTATTAAAGAGTAATATGTATTTTGCCTGTGTTTTAATTATTTTACCAACACATAGAATAACAATTAATGATTATAGAATATAGAAGTATAAAACATAGTATGTAGGGTACGGCAAAGTGCAAAATATATACAGTGCGAGTCTGTAATCTGGAATAAATTTAGTAAAGCGAAGTCTGTTTTCCGAAAATATGCTCGGACACGTCGATTAGTATTTTAAATCACTTTTTCATCAGAAAATTTTATACGGCGTGTCCAAAATTTGAGATATGACGTCATCGACAATTTTTTAAATGGCTCTATTTTTTTATAACTATTCTTAAAGGGTATGTTAAGCTATATATGCTTACCAAATTTCAAGTTTTTATTCCCTGTTATTAAAAAGATATTTAACAATAATTCGAAAAATGAAGAAATCTGATTCAACTTTTTGTTATGAAGTTTAAAAACGACACAATCATTTTTCTTTTTTCAAATTTGGTACACATGTGTAATTTGATATACCATTTAAGAATAGTTATAAAAATATTAAGGCTGTCGTTTAAAAAAATTGTCAGTGACGTCATATCTCAAATTTAGGACACACTGTATAAAATTTTCTCAGATGAAAAAATGGGCAATTTAAAATATTAATCCACGTGTCCGAGAATACTTCCGGAAAATAGACTGTCTTCGCTTTACGGAATTTACTCCAGATTACAGATTCGCACATAATATATTATTTCCTTCGTTAAAAAACTTACAATAGCTGAGCTGATTGTTTTTTGAGGCAAAATCAAGAGTATTAATTCAAAAGTGAACTAATGTACACAGTGGTAACAAATCGTCTTCAGTAAGGACTACACGACAGATACTTGCACGGTATATAGTCTGCTCAAAGAACACGGAACTTCGTCATATAAATCTACACTAGAGGCAACTTGTCTTCGGGAAAGAAACTTGTTAACGTCGTAGTAATAATGCCAATTTAGTTAGTTACCGTAAGTAAACGTGTAATATAACCTGCACATGTAGCCAGCCTACAATACTTTAGTATTGATGATTCAATATTATAAGCATTAACATAGGTATAGTCGCACTATATACGTTCCGTCTTATTACATGATCATCATTGCTCCCCTCGATTGAACTTTGGAAATGTAACCGCTCACGGTAAAGCACCTAAAATCTGTTCTGGCAAATAATTGCAGACAAAAATGTTTGGCAAAATTGAAGAATTTAAGAGAGAATCCTAAAAATTAAATTAATTCCTGAAAATGGTTAGTTAAAGATAATTTTAGTTACATTAGAAATGTTTAATTTAGATCAATAGAAAATTTGATTTGCTGACGGATATGACGTTCTAGTGAACGCCTAAAGGACCAAACCTGTTGTCTTCCTAAAAAAATGTTCTACACGTTATATGGGCTATTGATGTTTAGGGAGAAACATTACATTGACTTGTAGATAGAGAAATTAAATTGAAGTGTAACGTCCAAAAGTCGTTCAAACGTAATAGTTGTATTGTTTACCGAGTAAGAAAAGCCTAACATTCCTGGACGATTGTGAAGATGTGGCTTGTGTGGAATGTGGTTTATCCTACGAGGCAAACATACTATTTTTCCGCAAATCGTTTCATATTCGACAGATATAATTAATTTTGAAAAAATCGCGAATAATTTCATTCATAAGTAAATGGTGTTTTGAAATTCGTAATATATTATGTAATTGGTTGCGTTGCTATATGGAAGCGTATTAATGTTGAATTGTCATTTATGTAGAACACTAACTGTAACGAAATATCATTCTCTTACAGTAAGGAAATTAATATTTCCTAACAGTTAGGAAATGTTGACTTTTTCTTTAAAAAAAATTTGTCTGGAATGTAAAAATTTCCTAGCGATTTGCGGAAATAGTTATTTTTTTTACTTCATCATTGCATGGTTATTTTACGTCTGCTACCGATGAGTATTAGAATTATATTAAATGTAAGGAATCGAAACGAATTTAATGAAACCAATTTTTATTGAGTTCTAATATACCGGTTCCGGCACGCTTCTATGGTCACCCGATTTCCGATATTGCACGACCTGGTGAAGTTACTGGGTGACTGTCGCGTTAAGTTGAACAGCTCTGCTGGACTTCGCCTGTATAATTAGTTTGTTTTCAACAATAAAGCCCGTTTATTATTATTATTATATATGTACTGTGAGCAGTCTGCAGTATCTATTCACTATAACTAACTGTAACTAACTATAACACATTATTTATCATACTTGCATACGTTAAATATCCGTGCAAGATGCATATGATGATGAAGTGGCTGATAAAGGAACACGTACATCGTGCGCGCCTATCTCCCAATTACTTGCCGCGCTTGTTCGTGCAATGTCGGGTGACAATAGAAGCGCGCCGGTACCTGTATATGTCATACATATTTTAAAGATGTTTTAAAATACGCATCAGTAGGCATCCCAATAATATGTTCAGTGCGAACAGCCATCGCTTACCGAGTTGACTCGATCGCTTTTAGCGCAAAGTAGCGTATGTGTACTTATGTCTACAAATACTCCACACAACTCCACATTCCTCCATATGTTTATATATTGCCCTTAATATGTCGCTTCTATGACTAGACACAAAGTCGTTTAGATATCTTGTATGCACATTCTCGTCAGTATAATTTTAATATGAAATCTAAAGCGCTATATAATATATTTATACATATACTACGTGGCAACTCTGTATATCTCAATCAAATTGATTATGCGTATGATAATAATTTTAGTATACTGTATTTCAATACAACAAGTATTATAACACGTGTCCATTATAGGTTTCATGAGTGGTGTAATTCCAATAGAAGTAATTTAAAATTTTGAAGCCATTTATCCACAAAAACGTGTTACAGAAGACAATTGTGCATTTTCTTAAGTTCTATACTCCGTTGCGCGGTTGAGCATTGTGGATACTTTTCCGGGCCATTCTGTACATCTCAAAAACTATCATTCCCACACTCTCACAGAATTTTTTTGGAAAACATTTTCCTTATTGTAAATATTTTTAGAAAATAAAATTCTTGTAAATAAGAATCTAACTCCTAAACAAATCTGTAATTCAAAGGCAAATATCATTATAACAACATTAGAAATGACATTTACCGGGAATATACCAAATTCGCGTGCAAGAATTGTGTTCAGGATTTTATACGCACCAATCACGTCAAACTATATACGACGGTGACTGTACTTTGTAGTGAAGTGAGTATTTTCCATTCATATGGAGAATGTGTACACCAACATGTTCTAACCCATTCTAATGCGACGCATCAAATAAGGATAGAAATCGATCTGGTACCGTACATTAAATGCGATCCTGGAATGCCGGAGTTGCGCACAAGAATCCCTAGAAAACAAAAAGAGCTGTGACAGTGAATTGGGATCTCAACACAATGAACGAGCATAAAAATACGTAAGACGGTAAGAAAACGTTTCAATATCCGACGCGAGGAGGAGAAATAGGCCCTTTTTCGAGGAGTGTGATGCAGAAATCGGCTGGAACGCAGAGTACCGTGCAAAAATTAATATTAGCGGTTGCAATTCGCCAAGATGTCTGGACAGCACGGTACTCCGTCTCGCGTAACAAAATCTTCTCCTAGTTCAATGAAACAAGGACCAATGAAGGCAACAATTCCCATGTCTTCAGTAATAAAACAGTCAACCCACATTAGAAAAACACACAGTCCAACATTATCACCGACTTGGTGGAAAGCTAGAACATCACCTGATTCAGGTTTAAGAAGTCCAGGTTCTACGGCTTATAAAGGTAATATATCTACGTTAAAAACTCGAATATTTTAAATTTCTGAAATAAATATATAAAATCTATCATACATAAAATAATCATACATTAATGTAGTTATTCTTTCGGTAGAAAAATCAAAGACATTAGGAAGTGTCGGAAACTCAACTGGAAGTGCAATTAGAAGGACAGCTTCATTAGATACAATATATTTAAAAGGACAATGGCCAAGAGATAATTTTTATTTTCATACGGGGATACTACAGATAGATAAAGCAACTCAGGTAGTAATAAATATTTCTATTTAATAATTGATGTTGAGGTTATCATTTTTCTTCTAGACTGATGATTATGATCTTATGGATTCACGAAAAATTCATTGTATAGCAGAAAATGATGATAAATTGGAAAAAATGATAATAAAACAAAGACTACAGAGGAGCAATAATCAACAGTCTTCTGCTTCAAGGACTGGATCATCTCCTGGAAATTCACCAGTAACGGCAGATCATACTCTCACAACTAGTTCACAAACTAACACATGTAAGTTTGGAGCATTTTCTTATAACTATTTTTATCGTGATTACAGTATGATAATAATATATTCATGATCTTTGAGCCTAACATTCATTTTTGATAAATAACACCATTTTCACAATGTAAGACTGTTCTGAACTGTTCGAACTTTGTATAATGAAGGTTTATTTGATTTACATAAGTGCCTATAATTAACTAGGTTGCTTATAATTGGTTTATAATTATTATTGATAACATTACTGTCGAAAAAAAA
>SMLS01049848.1:0-16774 GCA_004785975.1 Popillia japonica | reverse complement strand
TTTTTTTGTTGATAATTCGAACATATTTCCCTATATATAAAACTTCCAAGTATGTCATTTTATCAAATTCAACTATTTTGTAACCATTTAGGCGAACTTGGATAGCAAACAATCGTCTTTCCGTTTAGCCCATATCACTCCATTAGGTTGTTTTTGGTTTAGGGTTGTATAATAGGTACACTGATGCTTTACCGCTTACACCAAAAGTGTATCAGTCTGTAATATATTTTAATTACTTTCTTTTCAAGAAATTCGAGGTACAAATCAGGGAGGGCTATGGAGAAAACTCATTAATGTTTGGAAAGTAGAGAGAGAGTATTTGTAATGTACTGGTTGCCACTTGAAAGAACAAATTTGTCAAGTTTTTGGGGCGACTGAATGCGACGCCATTTTCAAATGTTTAATTTTTGTGAACGACTGTATCTACAATATATTACGCAGAGGCTGCACTAATTAGATAATGTCTTATGGTAGGGACATTCCATTTGAAATAACTAAGAAATTTGGATATAATTTTGATGTAACCGAAAGTTGCAAAAAACTGAAAATGTTTCTCCTGAAACGAGCTTTCTGTAAAACTTTGTTCTTTTCATTATATACGTGACTCACCTTGTCATGAAGGATCTTGTATTTGTATGCAGATGTATTAAATAATTTAAGGTAAATTTATAGGGTTTACTTTTATTGAACAATCATAGCGAATCAGCTAAATTGTCATTTGACTTAGAACGGTAGGATAAATTGCTATGCAAATTTAGCAATGAGTACACACTGTCGTATATGTGACGACATACATACGTGCCTTCATAGCAGTGTGCTGTTATTAATATCTACAGTAATAAATAAACAAATAGGAAATGAACACTTTGAAGAGTTTTATAAGTATATTTTTCACATTGCTTGGTTTAAGCCGGCAATACACGATCATAAATTACATGTAATATACATGGATTTATTGACAAACTGCAAAATTGAATGTGTATTATTACAAAAAAGATTTACATCAATTTTTACATGTAAAATTTGAAACATAGAACACGTCCTAGTTCTCAAGGCCATTGATGTGAATTTACATCGATTTTTGCATACATTTCTGCGTTAATTTTACATGTATGTAAATATTTGATCGTGTATTGCCCACTTTAGCCTGTTAACCTATTTAGAAGTTCAATGTGCTCGTATGCGTAGAGAATTAGAATTATTTATTTGGTTTATTTATTCTTATTGCTTGATTGATATTATTAAACATTATCAAAAACTGATAAAGGTCCTTGATCATAATAATAATAATAGGTATATATTAATCATTTTTATATTGCATTGAAGCATGTTTCTATAAAACGCAACTGGTTCTAACTTTATACCTACAATTCCTATTTAGGTTTCAGAAGCAGTTAAAAGTTATACGACTAGTTTTGCGGTCAAAAAATTACAATTTTCAACTAGAAACATTGATAATAACAAGTTTAAAACAAGTTTGACAAACAATTACAGCAGAATACAATCAAAAATCATATTCCGGAAAAACTACTGATCGTTTGCAACCCTGAGATGAAGGATAATCAGTCAATGCAGACAGATGTGTATGTATTTCCAAATTGAATATTTGGAGTGAAATCTATGCATTTACAAAACATAGTTTTTTTCACAGTAGATATATTCTGAAAGTTAGGAAATAAAATTATGTCCGTATAGTTAACAAGCCCGTAGCGAATTGGTTTAAAAGTAAATTGATATAAATATTTAAGAATAAATGATGAAGTATGTATAAATCGAAAGCGTATTGAATATAAACGTTTTGTAACGTTACGATACCAATTCTTGCTTTTCGTAGTATGATATACAAGTACGTATGGCTATAGATAATTTTTATTAAAGGAGAATATGAAAGTTATGTCGACATGTTCAAAATTGATAGAAGTAATTTAAATTATTCAGCGTAATCGTTATCGATTTTAAAGGAGCAGGTGCCTAACAAGTTAGATTCACATATTGGAAAATGACAAACTGGTACGCCACATGTAAGGAGGGCATGGTTCATTGGACTATTTCAAGGTTTAACAATCGCTATGGTATTATCGTTTTAGCATGGAACATCATCAGATTAGCACGCCTAAACTGCCAACAAAAAGGATTAATTCATTATTGAATACAAGCTTATTTAACATAAGAAAAATGTATACATATTTCTATTTTTAATGTAGATAGAAATTAATGTGATGTTTATACATTTATTATGGAAGTTTAATAGCATCGTGTAATTTAGTACTAGTATTACTTGGTATATTCGATAAGAAGAACCAGTCAATTCAACTGTAGTAAATACTTGGAACGAAACAGGAAATTCCATTATAATTTCTCACTTATTATTGTTGATGTGCTCCCGGCTATCGTGTTATTTCAGACTTTGTATTCGCTGGCATTAAAATTGTCACTTTGTATAGATCGTTAGACATAACAGATATTTAGGATTTCTTATGCTTCTTCTTAACATAAAACAGATAAATGACTTAATATTAAGTGAACATTAATCCAGATTAAAATGCTTTCTATGGCTGTATTTTGAATATTAGCTTCTCTTGATTGGTACCTACCTTACATTATCTGTTTTTATAATAATTTTGATTTCGTTACTAAAATTCAGTTTTAGTCTTGCAACGTTTGAGGAAATCGATCTTAACATCAACATACATACCAGCCATAATTATACAGGGTGTTTGGTAATGAAACGGTCATACTTTGCAGCGTGTTAGTAGAGATCATTTGCAATATATATATAGCCCAATTTGCCTTATCCAAAAGTCAGCCGTTTTCGAGATATTGTTTTTTTTTTGTTTTTTTCGAAGTTCGCGACTTATTCTTACTCAAACTTAAAATTTACGAAAATAAATAAACTCTTCCTCAATTTTTCAGTTTGCATAGTTAGAGGACATCTCAATACAAATTATGGATGAAAGTTACGTTAAATACTTGGGCAAATTAAACGAAAAAAAAAAAAAATAAAACTTCCCCGGTTGATGAAACTGTAGACACAATCGCTACCTCTGTGACTATTTCTTTCTAAATTTCTATAATGCATTAAGCATACAAATTATCTCAAAAACTTCTTTGTTAAAATAGCTTTCTAATGATACAAAACACTTATCTTTTATCTTACTTACTCATTAATAATTGGGCATAGTAAATTGACGAAGGACGTCATAAATAAAACCACAAATTTAATTCCTTTATTAGTAAATAAAATAAAATAATTATAAATTGCCTTCAAAGGTACCTCTTGCATTTCTGATGCAAGCACGAGCACGTTTTCGAACTTGTGTACATGTAACTCTTTGAGTTACATTGTTTCGTAAAGTTATAGCTGCATCGTTTATTCTGTCAATTAATTCTTCGCGCATGTTTACTTCCCTAGAATAAACGTAAAAATCTAGAGGTGTTAAGTCCGGACTCCTAGGTGGCCATGCTATTGGTCCTCCTCTACCAATCCGGCGATTTGGAAATCGTTGGTCTAGCCAAGTTCGAACAGGTGATCCCGAAAAAAAGCCTCGTAGGTTTGACCATCTAAAACATCGGGCAGAAAATGCGGACCAATTAAAGTTCCTCCTATAATTCCCATCTACACATTTACACTAAACCTTCTTTGAAAATTTCTTGACTTACGCAAATGTGGATTTTCAGGTGACCAATAATGTATATTGTGAAAATTACTAATTCCCTCTCGGTCAAATTTGGATTCATCGGTCCACAAAATCGTCTTTAAAAATAGTTCATCTTCTATGTCATTAGCTAACAAAAAACGACAAAATTGCAGACGCTGTGGCTCACGTTGATCTTGTACTGGTGTATAATGGTACGGGCGCAAACCCATCCGGCGCATAGTACACCATACCTTCCATTGTGAAATACCTAGATCATTATTACCTTCCTTATGTTCGGCGTTGGATCTGCCTAAAATCTTGCCAAAACTTGTTCTGTGTCTTCATGGTTAACTTCAACCCGTCCAGGGCCTTGAACTGTGTGTACGGTACCGTGTTCACTTAGACGTCGATATGTTGCACTAAACACACATTTATTCGGTATACGTCCATTTGGAAATCGATGTTGATATTCTCTCCTCGAGTCACTTGCGTTTCCATTACAAAAACCGCAGATAAACAAAATATCGGCGTACTCGGCGTGTGTAAAGAGCGATGGCATGTTCAATGAATTAGAGATTATTCACGACACGGCACTATTACTTAATGACAGTGCTGCTGCTAAGCCCAGCCTACCTAAATATGAGCCGTGATTGACCACTTGTCTATGTGTGGTTTTTATTTATGATGTTCTTTGCCAATTTACTGTGCATTATTAATGAGTAGGTAACATAAATGGTAAGTGTTATTACATCATTCGAAAGCTATTTTAACAAAGAAGTTTTTGAGATGATTTGTATGCTTAATGCATTATGGAAATTTAGAAATAAATAGTCATAAAAGTAGCGATTGTGTCTACAGTTTCATCAACCGGGGAAGTTTTATTTTTTTTTTTTCGTTTAATTTGCCCAAATATTTAACGTAACTTTCATCCATAATGTGTGCTGAGATGTCTTCTAACCATACAAACTGAAAAATTGAGGAAGAGGTTAATTATTTTCGTAAATTTTAAGTTTGAATAAAAGTAAGTAGTGAACTTCGAAAAAAACAAAAAAAGCACAATATCTCGAAAACGGCTGACTTTTGGATAAGGCAAATTGGGCTATATATATTGTAAATGATCTGTACTAACACGCTGTAAAGTATGACCGTTTCATTACCAAACACCCTGTATACTGTAGTAGAGTTTAAAGTTAAAATTTAAGTACTTTTATGTACATACATATGTATATGTATAATCTTTTTCAGATTGATCTCTAAATTTTCAAGTGTAGAGACTTAATGTTCTTCAAAACCGTACTGTGTCCATCATGCTTGTGGTTCTTTAGTGCATGGACAACATCTATATCTAGAGGGATCAAGTCATTGCAATTTTGAGTAACTATATAACTGATAGCGCCAGATCATCATTAAGTCATCGCCTCCGGAACCTTACTAATTATCTGCAAGCTCTACGCTGAGATCGGTCTTCCTTGAGTCAAGAAGGCTGAGAAATGTTTTAACACAGCCTTAGAGAAACACTAGGGGCTCTGCTATAGTTTAACTTGGGAAAATTTTATTTTTTTTATGAATCCTATCGAAGTTTGTTTCATCATTATTTTAGTAGTATGCATTATTTGGTACCATCTTCTATCTAACTCTCAAATTTCCAACACGCACAAGACGACGCAGTTTAATCATCAAGTCATCAGAATAATATTAATTTTCATTTGTCATTTAAATTTGGAGCTATTACTATATACAGGGTGAATCTCAATATATGCGACAAACTTTAAGAGCTGATTCCTGAAGTTATGTTGATCATAAAAGTTCATATGAGCATACAGTCAATCCCACTCGTATTCGTACACCACTTGTTAGTTATTACAGAAAAACGTAAACAAATACATTATTTTTCAAAAACACTTATTAATTCTTATTAGAAACAAAAGAAAATGATCTTGTAGTATTCTGCGAATTAATGCACAACATATATTTTATAGCCTGTTATCTACTTAAAATAAAACAAATTCAAAATTGTAAAAAAAAAATAAGTCACACGCGTATTCGTACAGTATGATAGAGTAACACTAGCGCTAATGTAAAATAAATTTTAATATTTTGTGTTTGCCTTTGTTTTTAATAACTTCATTTAGTCTATTGGGCATTGATTTTACTAATTTCGCAGTGACGTCCGGCGGTATCCGATGCTATTCCTGCTCTATTTTATTTTTAAGGTCGATTCTGTTAGTTATGTGATGCTCGCGAGTCCGATGCTTTAAATTCTCCCACAAATTTTCGATCGGATGAATATCCGGTGATTGTGGAGGTGTATCCATGACCGTAGGGCAATTATACAGAAGCCACTTCTTAGTTAGCTCGACGTTATGCTTTGGGATGCTTGTAGATGTTTCTTGTCCAGACTGGTATTCGGTTTCCGCCATACCCTTTGCCTGCCATATGATTGAAATAGATTAAGTTTGGTTTCATCAGTGAATATGCCGGTTTGGTTTTAAAGTTATTGAATATTTAATAATGCAAAGTGTATAAAGTATCATCTATGACTAACACGATATACTATAACAGTTGGTTCTTCAAAACCTATTTTGTTGAGAGGGAATTGTTTATTTGTCATTTCACTATTTGTCAATAGTTGTCTGAGTATTCATTCAGTTTATACTAGTTTGTGTTTTCTAAAATGAATTACACGAATGCTGACATGTGTGATATGCATTTCCTCTACGGTCTTGCCGATGGAAATACGCGTGCTATTGAAGAACGATACCCGAACCGTAACATCTCGCATCATTCAATATTTGCCCGTCTTCACCAACGTCTTAGTGAAAGGGGAAGATTTAAAAAACGGACGATTGATAACGGGCACCCATCTACAGTGAGAACTCCAAAAATTGAAGAAATGGTACTAAATGAAATTGAGGAACATTCTACTACGAGTACCAGAAAAATGTGCTTTAAACATTACTCAGACTACAGTTTGGAGAATATTGAAAGATCAACTGTTGTATCCATATCAGATTCAAGGGGTGCAGGCACTTTTGATAGCAGATTTTCCGCAAAGAGTGGCTTTTGGAGAATGGATGCAACACAAAATTGCTGCACAAAATCCTGACTATTTGGCTCTAACATTCTTCACCGACGAGGCTACTTTCTCTAAGAACGCGATTATTAATTTTCATAGCAATCATATATGGGCCAAAGAAAATCCGCACGAAATAGTGAATGCCCGTCATCAAGATCAATTCTCGTCGATGTGTGGGCCGGAATTGTTGGAGATCACTTGATAGGTCCACATTTTTTACCGATGCGGTTAAACGACTAGGTATACCGCAATTTTCTTGAAGAGGAGCTACCACTACTGCTGGAAGAAGTTCCGATGCCATTAAGATTATAAAATTATTTTATGCATGATGGTGCTGCAGCGCATTTCAGTTTAGTTGGTAGCAAGTTTTTGGATAATACGTATCTAGATCGGTGGATAGGACGGAGAGGTCCATAACCGTCCGTTTCCAGACTTAATTTTTTTCGGCTTTTTTCTCTGGGGTTACCTTCAGTTTATACGACTGCCATTGAAAATGTCGATCAACTGAGAAATCGTATTATCGCAGCTTTTCAAACAATTCGAAATACCTTAGAAATATTTTAGAACGGACTCGCTAGTCAATACTACGGAGGATAGAAGGTTGTATTGCAGTTGGGGGCGTTCATTTTCAACAGTTAGTAAGTTAATTTTGTTTTACTAATTATTTTCTTTATTTATAATAAAAACAATAATTATGTTAACTTACTATTAAACATTGTATCACTTTAGAACTAAGCGGTTTTGGACACATGTTCTTATGAGCTTTTATGATCAAAATAGCCCCTGGAATCAGCTCCTATAGCTTTTCGCATATATTACCTTCAAGTACTTGAAATTTTTTCTATTTAGGTCAATCAAACACTATTCGATTATAAATCAATTTATTCCAGAGCTCAAATTTAGTAAGTGTGATTGTTATATGTTTAGTTTTCAGTTGCTGCAACGAATAAATTTTCCAATATTTTATCCGTGGTATGTAAGTAAAAGTTGGAATGTATTTTCAAATCGTCTTCTTCTTTGAATCCGACTTTTATGTGACACATAAAAAATTACCACATGTCTAATTTTTTGCACACTCTAAATCTATCTGTGCAACATATGTGCGTGTGCGAAACCACGCCTTCGAAATTTTATTGGTTGAAACTGTACTTAACACTTCGCAAATAATTCTTTCGTATTGCAGGATAATTTTAAACGCTCAATTTAAAAAAGAAAGTGTATACTGTTTTATTTTTACACCAGCCTGTCTTGGCACTCTGATATGTATGGATGCAGCAAAAAATTCATATCCCTTGAAGAAAGGAGGAAGATTGTTAGTTTATGGTACGGAAAAAAATTGACCAGGAAGCTCCGATTTATTTATAGTTTCAGTTGAGATATGCCTTTATTAATTTTCGTGAAGATGCGGTGTGAACAGCAGATGTTTCTCTTATAAATAGATCGTTATTTTTAACTTTGGGGTATTTTATTTAGATCACTTTAGAAAACAATATTTAGACACAGTATATGCATATGTATATGTTGAAACATATTCCCGATGAAAGCGTGCTATCTTTTCGTATCGAATGGACAGACAAAAAATGTAAAATCTCTTATTAGTAAATAATATAACTCCCAGTAAAAATGATTGATGATTACGATAACTTAAAGTATTTCATAGCCCAACAATATTTTTGTATTTTGTCCATCAATTGTTCTTGATATTTCCGATAGCTTGTAATCTGAAGTTTTTATAAGATATAGAAAATTATTTAAGTATTTATAATTAATATTTTAGTTTGACACGTAACATGCAAAAGTTGTTTTGAGCATTGCTCCAAACTTTTAGCTCTACAGGGTGTCACAGCAACAAAAAGACGGAGTAGCAGCAATCGCAAGCTGGAGTGCTAGAAAAAGTAAATCCAAAATATGAAGTCTCTATTCGTAGGCAAACTGCAGAAAAAAAAAGAATACAATTGGCCTTACGCCGGGCCCCATTTGTTCTCTTTCACTGCCACCGAAAAAGTTGGCCAGCCAGCTTTGTAGAAAGTAATCGATCATCTAGGTGCGTTATTGATATTAGGGGAGCTACTGCATATAGTTGCCGAAGTGCCTTCTCAATACTTTGGCTGTTGGTTTATGAATACGCACGCATGTTCATACTATTATAAATTGTTTGCACTACATTCTTTAGTGTCTCGACGAATATAAACATATATATATATATATTCAGTCAGGTCTGTAATATAATTTTCTAATATAATAATTAATAAACTTATAAATTTTTCATTTCTTCGTTATTGTGGTATCTATATTTAGGTGTGATTCTGTTAGGACATTACATATTTACTACTCCATCTTTTTATTGCTGGGACACCCTGTATATGTTGCAATAAACTAACTTTCATATTTCGCGAACTATGCAATTCTAATATACTTTCCACAGTGTTTATGAGTATTTACAATTAAGTACTTGATCACTATAATCTCCTGGAATTCTTTCCTTCATTGTGAATAGGATTATACGTAACATACATACATATTCTAAAAAGAATTTGTCAAATATTACGAAATAACGAACAGATGTTAGTACTGCTATGGCAGATCAAAACATAAAATGTTCAGTTATGAGAATAAACAGATTTATAAAATAATAATAATTTTACTATAAGTGCTGTATGTACATACATAATTATAGTAAAATTGAAAATAAAGCTACCAACTCATTTTATTAGCACACAGCAATAGTTTGGCGTTTATAGATAAAGCGAGGCAATTAATTATTAAGTGACTATAAAAACGTTATATGTATGTATTCACAAAAGTTAGGATGAAAATATGTAGTTGTTTTTTTCACAGATGAATAAATAAATAAATGAAATTAAAAATAGACTTAATTACGTAATATTTGCAATATCAATGCAATTTAAAATTGTCAAAATTTTGGTTTGTTTATTTGTAATTTTTAATTATGGGGGAATTTTGTGTCATCAACTGGCATTCTGGTTTTAGCCATGTAAAATTAACTCGATTTTCACCGTAAAAATGTCAATTTTGCTTGTAATTCTGTTAATTAACAATTAATACATTGAAGAAATAAATCATGATACAAAAGGAAGTACGGTTTTGTACTTACATATGTTCATATGTGTTAGCGTAGTAAAATTATATTAACATAATGAGGGTCATTTATCATAATTTTGATGTAGTGAGTTGTTAGATATTATATAGATACATACATAGGTAATATATTTGATTTATTATGTACTTCCAATATCGATCGCGTTTGTTATAACTATAATTTAGGTTCCATATTACTTTTGTCCAATAAATAGTGTATGGCATGCCAATTACGTATGGTGTATGTGGTTATTTTCGTGAATATTGTAAAGCTCTTCGAATTATTGCCCCTCCATTTCCTATTCGTACGGACGATTATGTACAGAATGAGTAACGTGGGATCATTATAATGTTATACATATGTAACATTATATGTATGTATATCGTTGCAATGAATAATACTGAAATTGCGTCGAGAGAAAAAACTGTTTATAACAGTTTTATTTCTCCACGTTTACTCCCAAAAGTTGTTTGAATGCAGTAATAATGCTAAAATTACATAGTAGTTACGCAATTAACACCAAGATTTTGTTGAAATTGATAGTTAAATAACTAGATGACTAAATTTTGAAACTGAAACACGCAATCGTTGTTTGTCGGAGCGAAGCTATGAAATTGTAGATGTTATAGAGGAGTACAGTAGATACTCAGATTTACCCTGATTAATGCGGACCGACAAATCATGATGGACGAATTTTACGATTAGCGAATAACTCGGGATTTTCAGAATTACCTACCAATAAAAAAAGTTCAATATGTGTAGGTAGGTATTTATAAATATTTATTAAGAATAGGAAATAATTAAACTAAACATGTATTGTATGCATGTACAATATGTAATAAGAATAATAATAATATATAATCTTTATTCTCTCACATCTATTACAATACTGGTGCTATTTCGGGCCACAGATTTCACCATACTGCTGGTAAAGATTTTTCGCTAATACTTTGCTATGCTTTAGCAATCTTAAGTATACCATCATGGATTTGCAAAACTCTTTAAAAGTTACTTTTCCTTCACCATCAGTCGCTTGGAAACATTGTTGGTAGGTATATTTGTGGTATTTCGCCTTATGATTGGCAATGACTTGCTGGTCCATTGGCTGGATTACTGATGTTGTATTAGGCGTTGTATATTTTGAAAAAGTTTGTACATATTAATGTTACTAATATGTAACAATAAAGAAAACTACTTGTGAAATAACTAAATTGCACGCCACTTGCCAGTTGAAACAGTATACCCTTAATATCATATTCTATAATAGTAGTAGCCATTTTACCACAAGGTATTTACAAACCATCCTTAAGGTTTAGTAGCGTTGCGTTCACAAATTTTGTTGGTGCGTAGTATTGGAAATATTTGCAAAACCATTTTCTTCTATGCCGGGTCAGAAGATACCTTACATTAATAGTATCGTCAAATACGAAAGCTATTCTATTGTAGAAACTTTGCTTGGTACAAGTGTATGTTCTTATCACTACATCATCGACTATACTGCGTTTGTTACTGTACCATACTTGACTGTTAGCCGATCACACAGTCAGTTTCTTCAGAAACTGACCGTTGACATTGTGAAAGGAGCATTATTTTTATGATTACAGTGAGGACTCGCAAATCCAAACACTCAGAAATCTGAACTCCCTTGTAATCCGAAGAAAATTGAAACATTGTTCTTTAACACTGAGTATCTTAGTAATCCGAATCGCTTAGGAGTCCTACAATCCGAATCCCAGCCATACAATGGGGCACAGTGTGGTGTATTCGTTGGTTTGTTCTTACCGAAGCTATATGTAGATACGCACGTCGAGAAATCACCGGAATAGTTTCATCTATATACTATGGCGACTAAACGAGTGTATAGAACGCTGATGCTTGGCGAAGAACAGGAAATTTTGAAGCAATTAAACAGTGGTGGAAGTGGAAAATCGTTGGCTGTAAACTATGGCGTTGGTGCGGCAACAACTTTGCAATGGTACGACCTTAAGCTATTATCTAACCAGATATTCACATCCATACATACAATGCGGACGAGTTAGTACTATTTTGGAAGCTGCTACCCGATCATACATTAGTACACGTCCAAGAAATCTTAGTGGAAGGGCGACAACGCTCCCACGAGACAGCAACTTTTCTCACTTGTTTAGTTGAATGGTTTCATACATCTTTTGTCAAACAAGTAAGAACATTTCAAACAGAACAATCTTAGTGGGAAGGCGCCATTATTAATCGACAATGCTCCTCTTCAGAGACGCCGTTGAGAAGCGATGGAGAAATTATGACAATGTTTTTGCTGCCTAATTGCACCCCATTACTAGAGCCAACAGATCAAAATGCCATACTACTAACAAAACTTGATTATTAAAAAAGTCTTTTGGTCCACATTCTGGCTGTCGAGGACATTTCAAGCGCCCGTAAAGATATTAATTTGAAGGATGCAATCTTTCTTCTCTCTCGCTGTTAGGAGAACTCATACAATAAATAAATGCTGGAAGAAATTGTTTTTTTATTTGCCTGATAATGCTTCCGCGGCAACATTACCTGAAGATGACAGGATTATGAAATTGAACTTAACGAATGGATTGATGTAGGTGACGACCTTTTATCTGTACATAGTGATAATAGTGTTTTAAATGATGAAGTTATAGACGAATCAAAAGTGACACATGAATAAACAGTCAGCCGTTTTAAGACTTGTATAAAATGGGCTGAAAAAACTGGAGCCCAATTAGGAATTACAACTTATGCAGTATTTTTTTTACTGAAAATCTATGTATGTATGTGTGTTATTTTTTTTTTGGTGAATATACTATCGTTAATAATAATACTTAAATAAATCAGAAAGTGGCTAGAAAATTTTGTATATCATAATATATTGGAATGCAGCAACCATAAAATACGAACCACTATATGAGGAGTGATCTGCAGCTTATATTGAAATATAAAAAAAGAACTATTCATTTAAGGTAATAATACTTCGTGATCCAATTAGTCGTTAAAGTAAACTGTTGTGGCCATCACTACACTGCATGTTCGAAAATGGTTTGAAAGTAATGGTTCTCAACGTTAGTTACAACTTTCTCTTAAATGTATTTTTGGTTTCGCCAACCGTAACGAACATATTAGATTGGACAGGAGATTTTGTCTATTATTCCATCAATAATTCCACTAAAAATCAAAGAAATTATGCTATTTGATATTTTATTATTTCAGATAAATCGATATTAGAAAACATATCCAGCTTTATTATGTGCTGCATTATTTGCAGTTAGTTTTTCCGATATATACATACTTTATATGATTCGAAAAATGTACTTCAGAAGGTAATATCGAAATTTTATTATTTGTCTGTGGAGCTGTCTTAGGAAATTCTTATTACCATTTATTTAATAAATACGGCGATAAGAATAATACAGTTTGCCACCATCAAGACCTAAGCTTGGACATACCGAACAATAAGTGGTTGTAAAACTGTAGTTTGTTCAACAAATAACGATTTTAAAACACAATTGGCAATGGAAATAGAAAAGTCATGAAAATAAGCTTGAACGCAAACGAGCACAACACGTTCAGACTTCCAATATATTGCAGGCTTCGTCGGGATTACTTGACAATCAATGAATACAAGGACAGTGTTTTAAATGCGAAATATTGCGAACGAATTTTCCGTCATTAATGGCGAAACTGATTTGTAAATTGTAGAACTATAAATATACATATGTACTTATTTGCACATCTGTAGGTTTTTGTGATTACATTAATACAATCATTTAAATTATACGAAACAGTTTGTGCTACTTTCTAATTCTAATAATTCGTTCAACATGATTTTTAAATAAAAAATCGAGAACTTATCTTGTAGTGGATGTTATCCTATATTTTTATTTGAATTTCGTTATATTTGGCGAATAATCTTACTCTATCACTATCAGGATAATCTGCGTCAAGGTGTATTGCGCTGAGTACGTACTGCGTTGTTTGTAATCTAAAAACATACATCGTGTAGGAGTATTGTATTACACTAGTGTACATACACATAACTGTGGTAAACTGTTCGTGCAGGTTCTATTGATTTTTCGTTTTTTCTGTGAATATAACGCTCCCTATTACGTTGATTACACATTTCAATTATTTACTATCAAGGCTGAATCTTTCCTTAACATTTAAACACGCCCTCCTATCGAATACTACAAAAGATCAATCGAGAAATACCAACAGTAAAAGTAAGTTGTCTTCATTTACGTATCCTTTATTATGATTTAACTCGCGCTTTGCCAATTAATTTTCTCTTTTGGTATGCGCAACGTGATAATTCCATGTGACATTTTTATCGACCATTACAAGTACTTTAAGCACCTAACGAATAATGGCATTTTAATTTTATTGGTTTATAAGTAGATAAAACAGATTAGTAAATGATTTGATAACATTAAATTCAGGGAAGTATACGTTTTCGTGTATCGTATACGAATTTGAATAATTATTACGTGTTTCTACTTTTATTTAATGGAATATTTCTGTCGAATGAAATTAATTCAAAAGAAATCTTTTAAAGATTTATTGATATTCACGGCCAGATATAATAATATACATAATCGCTCATGGTAATACAAACCTCGCCTACCCAGAGAAACTAAATATGAGGATAATAAGAAATATAAGTATTTCCTAATGACGTTTTAGTAGTGTAATCTGAATATTATCAATTTTTTAAGTTACTGCATTGACATAGGAATAAAATTTTAATATTAGAACAATCCGGCCACGTTTGGAAAAAGATCTAATACATATTAAATGTCTTTTCTTCTTTGATCAATAACATCTAAATTGGACGGCAAACAATTCTCTGGATTGTTGAAAGTAAAATTGTTTTAGTGGGCTTAAAAAGACGTCAAACATGACCTGCCAACATTATTACGCACAACATTCTATTTCTGTGTCGGGCAAGCTTTATTCTAAAGAGATTTACCCATTGTTGCTCGCCCACACACTTTAAGTGCGCTTTGCCTCCACAAGCTGGAATACAGTAGGACTGAGCGATGCCAACGTATTCGGTATAGTGTATGCATACCAATCGATTCTGAATGTTGAAGTCGATAAAGTATCGATACTTTAAAACTGATATATTAATATCGATACTTCGGAATCGATGTCTTGGTATTGGTACCTTAAATCGATACCTTACCGGTGATACTGAATAATTACTAGTTAATTATCCTAATCATTGTTAATGCTGGGAAACCACAGAAAACCGAATTCAGAGACAGTATTCAGGTTCGAATTCGGTATTTCTGCACTAGGAAGGAAGCGTCCTAGCTTCAACGCTACTAGCCCAGCTATATGCACTTATAAATTTTAGTTTATCCACTCTAATTTGGGGAGCTATTGCCAAGGACTATGTATGTATTGTATATTTACATATTTCATTGTTATTAGAGTGCTTTTTTTGCAACAAAAAATAATTGAAACGTCTAAAAAGTTCGTTAATTATACAGGGTGTAACAAAATAAGTGTAAAACATTTCAGGGGGTGATTCCTCATCGTCAGGGTCTTTCATATAAAGAAACTTCATTGGAGCATCCCTTGTTAAAATACATCCCCTTAAAGGGGGTACATAAAATTTGTTTGACAATTTTTCTCACCAACACTAAAAATGTAATTTATTTGGTTTACCCCATGGTTGTAAAAAAAAAAACGCAACCCCTAAAATTTATTTCCAACTGATTTATTTCGAACTGATTAATTTTGGGCAAAAAATTCAAGAGACATTTTTTGTTTAGAATGAAACGAGCTATTGGAAATAAATTTTTAAATTGTAAACAAATAATAAGACAAAAAGTTACATTGGAAATAAATTTTAGGGGTTGCGTTTTCCACCCCTTACAACCATGAGGTAAACCAAATAAATTACATTTTTAGTGTTTGTGAGAAAAATTGTAAAACAAATAAGGGGATGTATCTTAACAAGGGATGCTCCAATGAAGTTTCTTTTTATGAAAGACCCCATCTCTTTTTCGATGAGAAATCACCCCCTGAAATGTTTTACACTTATTTTGTTACACCCTGTATAATAATTAACAAATTATAAAAAAGTCATTGTGTTTTAGAACCTAATAAAAGAACTTAATAGAAAAACAAACATGAACAAACATTGTAAGGATTCTATATACAATTCTTTCAAGATTTTATGAAACTCTAAAATCAATTCCTTGCCATCGTTGCATGAGTATCGGTTCCTTGGTATTGGCACTTCTACATTTCTCGGTATTGATACCGACTTTAGTCGAGGTATCGGGGAATTGATACTAATAATGGTTTTGAATATTTGACCATATATCGACAGTTTTCGTAGTCCTAGAGGAGCGTAGTCCGAGAGGTAACGAGTGTTAATTGTTTGTCACCCAAATACAGGGCGATCCAAATTAAAGGTGCACCATTGGTATCTACGATATTATAGGAGCCATATGGTCGGTTATATTAGGAAAGATGTAGTATTTTTTTGCGCTGATTACGATGGTGAAACCACAAAAAGATCGAACATGCAGGTAATGAGTTATTACAAAGAACATATATTTTTCTAATGGAACCGCGTATATATTCTTACGCCAGTCGATGTACAAGCACAGGCTTAATAAGAATGTCCATATGGCTTTCTTCGAAAAAGTTGAAAATAACAGATCATTAAAAAATAAAATGTAGTCAAGGCGGACGAACAAAATTTTTTCCCAAAGGCAACACAAGCAAAAAGTAAAAAAAAAACGTCTATACTAGATGCTCAAAGACATCACCTCCTACTTGAACAAATGTTTGTGACGATTTGAAGGCACTTTTTGTAGCTTTCAGAACAACTCTGCCGCCAATAGAATTAATAATAGTACGGATAGCTTCTTGTATGTATCACTTTTTGCATATCCTCAAAAATAAAAGTCCAGACGCGTTATATCTGGCGAACGAGGGGGG
>SMLS01049843.1:0-12614 GCA_004785975.1 Popillia japonica | reverse complement strand
TAAACGAACAAACTATGCTTTCTGTCCATCTCTCGCTCGTTCATTTACACAAAATAAAGTTGCCTTTACAGTTGTTCTAGACTAGAATTTAAAAATGTAAAACCACATATAATTTAATTATGATACCTAGAAATTAAAAAATATATATATTTTCGTTAACTTTATTTGCAACGCAATAATAATTACTAATTTAACTTTTATTCTATACGTTCCCTGTAATTAATATTTGTTATCGAAATTTTAAGCCATACCAATGTATGCCGACCACCTATCAATTGTAGATTTTCCAATTTCCGAGAGAGGCGCATTTCCAAAACACGATCCGCTTCCAGTTTGTAAGGGTTCAATGGCTCATTATCCAGTGATATGAACGCGAATACTAATTGGTAATTTGATTTGCGCTGACTGATTAGATGATATACGTAGGTACACATGAGAGTGAAGCATCCGATACAAAATCAGAGAGAGATGCTGTATGTACTAGCTAGAATAACGACATAATGAAGTCGGTCGGGTTTGAGTTTATAAATACTTACAGGAGCCAATAAAATATTTTGAATAAATTATGTAATAGTATCTAAAAAAAGTGATTACACAAGGAAGAATGAGTGTTATTTCAATAAAACAGAAAAATTTATCATAATGATATTTTTTTACATAATTGCATAATTGCTACGTAAAGGAAATTTAGAATTCGCTTTGTGATTCTTTGCTATGGAGAAGCCTTTTCTATTCGTGGCTGCATCAGTTTGCAGCAAACAAAACTAAGTCTACAGGACCCAATAAGTGTCAAACTAGACCGCACAAATTGACAAAATAATAGATATTAGACACCTGAGAACAAAAACATCACCAACAACGAGTACATAGTTTGAAGGTAAGAGTTTGGTCTGGGGACTATTATCGGTTCCTATCTTTTTAAGGCAATACTAATATGACTGTAGCAGCCAAATTTCTTCCACACTGACGAAATATATTTCTGGGTAACGAAGCTACCACATAAAGATATTATTTCTAGACTTGAGTACAAAAACCTTTGCTTTGCAATTACGATTTATGTGGGTATTTGTAATCCAAATTGGTTGAGGTCAAGTCAAGAGATAGATGATATTTAAAAGATAAATCTCGGAATAAATTGTGTTAGTTAGCTACAAATTTAGTAATATTTCTTTAAAAATATTCAGTTGAATTATATTTAAACGAAATTCATGTGCAGCTGTATTATAGCTGCCACCTTTCGGAACTTCAGAGCAGTGATGTTAGAATATGAACGTGTTCCTTCATTATCAATCCTGATGATCTGATAGCAACGAAAATGTGCTGCAGGACACAGATGGAACAGATACAGAAGATGCAATCGCTTTAGAAGCCAGCCAAGATAATAGCTTTTAGGAAATTTAAACAACGAAAGCGAGAACAGTTCTAATTGTAGTTAATAAAATAACACCACTTACAATAAAAAGGATTTTACTGTTTCTAATTGGTTTACAAATTATTATACATATCTTAATGATACGACTTTTTGAAGACATAATCATCCAAGTATCTGCTATTGCACAAGAAGCTATTATAAGTTACATTGAAGCAAGTAAGAAAATTCTTTGACATCCTCTCATATACGTCTGCACCAGTCAAAAACTACCACTAGAGTGTATGCCATTATGTCAGTAACCAATAGGTATTTTATTACTAAAAAACATGAAGTGATTTATGTATGCGGATTTTTCAGAATAATGTTTCTAAAAATATAAGTTGTGGAAAGTTAAACTTAGAATCAGAAAAATCACATAATTTTTGGTAAAAGAAGGCGTTTGAGGTCTACTAAGACACTTTTATAGCAAATTCACCAAACATTTGGATGTAAGTCTTTCGGCTTTTGTTATACTTATTTAGGGATTAAACGAAAGTTGTAGGTAATTCACAGCTTTAATGGAACGCCTGTTACAAAACCGTTTCATTGCTCTAGGTTGCATGAAATTTAGGCAATTTATTTAACCAAAGAGCTGGTTGGATGAGGGGTCTATCTGAGCAAAATATCAATAAATAGCAAATTTCCAATAAAATTCACAGCTGGAGATGATTCTATACCAGCCTGTATAATTAAGCATTGTCGCCATGCACTTGCCAAAGCTTTGTTATTGCTAATTAATCTAAGTTTGCACCCAAATGTTTTTCCTGATAAATGGAAGAGGTCCAGAATTGTTCCGGTTTGAAGAAAGGAAACGCTAACTCCTTGGATAACTATAGGCCCATTTCAATTCTTAATAATTTTGCCAAAATATTTGAACAAGTACTATTTGACTGTATTTCATCTTCTGTACTTCCTTATGTGTCTCCTCTGCATGGGTTTGTTCCTGGCCGTTCGACTATAACTAACTTAGCTACAGTAACATAGTATATAAGCGAACATCTTGATAATCGTGGGCAAGTGAATATTATCTGCACTGACCTATCACGTGCTTTTGATACCATTTGTCACTCTAGACTTCTTGCTAAGTTGAATTGTTTTGGATTTTCACTGCCAATATTGAATTTGATTTCTTATGTATCGAATAGAACTGCATACGTCTTCTACAACGCATACACCTCAAATGAATACCTATATTATGTCATTGGGTGTTAACCTAGAACGTATTCACCGAAGATTCCTCAAATTTGTATGTTAAAAAATGAGTGGTACCTACCCGGATCGTGGTGCAAATTTGGAGTATGTTCGGAACCTACTGCGGATTGATTCTGTAGCTGATAGACGTGAAACAAACACATTGGTCAGAGCATCAGTGAGCATCATGTGCAGAAGTGCGAACAAATGCTTTGCGGACATCTTTGCAGGCTTTTGAAATATATATTTTTTTCTTTTTCTGTAAGCCCTTTTTCTTTTCTTTTTTGCTTTTTGTTTTATGTGTACAATGTATAACATCTAATTAGTCTATTTTGGCTCTTTCGTGTTGTAGTTTGTCTCTCTCTTTATATAAACTCCTGTATAATTTAGTTTTAACAAAGTTTTTGTATTTTGTCCTGTAATTGGGTCTACCTGTTGGACAAATAAATATATATTATTATATTATTATTATTATTATTATTATTATTATTAAGTACTAATTGTTACTATGTTTTATTAAATGATTTCATACTTTCGGATATGTGTCAGAATCTTCTGAATCTGAATCTCTACTTCACTTTTACCTATAAGGTAATATGAAAAATTGATAAAACTTACCAATTCGGAGGAGGAAAGCTGAAAAATCTAATAAAATATCAATATTTCACCTTTATTTTCTTCATAATTAAGTGAACTAATTAAGTGAAGATACATATATAACAAGCAGTAATAATTTCTTGTACCAAACAGAAGACTAACAGTTTGATCATTAAAAAACCAGAAATTTTTTGGCTTAAACTGAAAAATAATCTGGGAAGTAAATTGCTGTTTTATATACAGCAAATGATATTATACTTCAAATTATAATTGATAACTCTCAGCTGTTGAGAACTACGAACATAGACCGATCATATTTTTTTGACAAAATAAATAAAATCTCTGTCACTTATTTTTGACAACTTATACATAATAATTCATTTTCTTTCACGATTTGCATGGTAATGCTGTTGGAGCTGCTGGTGGGCAGCAGTTTCAACGAAACTATAATTTTGGAAAATATACACATGCTTGGATACAAGGTGTATAAAGAAGTTTTGCCATTCTATGGAGACAACATATGTTATTAGTAATTAATATGGAACGAAATGTCATTACTACGACATTTCCTCGTAACAAGAATCAAATTGACGGATAAATAAGGGCTGCAACTATTTTAAAAGGTTTTAAAACGTTAACATTATTTTTTCTAAATAAGTTCCCAATGGTCAAGCAAGAAAATATTTTTAGGACAAATTAGTAATGCCTTAAACTATGTATAAAGAGTAATCCAGTATTTCATTGCAATATAGTTTTTGTCTGTTTAAATATACATATCTCTGGCTTTGTTTCTTTTCTTTGTATTATTGCATTTTATATAAATTTTCTTTAACTTTAAAATATGAATAAGTTTGTTTTTAATTTACAGAGAAAAATGATGGTTCTATTTTTTGAAAATAATTACAATACAATATTTTACTTTAAAACAAAAATAATAGATTTTACAATCGAATTAGTATCCCTTAAAATTCATCACGTTCACGAACCACTATCGGTAAAATCACGCTCGGGCAATTTCGGGCGTATTTCGATAATAACAGACGAGACCCGAACTAACGACAGCTAGTACGATATTTTTAATCAAAACGAGCCTGGTACAACGTAACCCCAGTGGCAGTACTGCATAAGGACCAAGGCAACTCGAGTTGCGAACTGAGAGTGCGTGCAGAATGCGTAGAAAACGTCAACCCCTGCAGGGCGCTAGCCCTTGTGTAGCTGTCTCCAATGGATCATTGGCATCTGAGCGAACGAGCCGGGACAAAAGTAGTTTGTAGTCTCGCCGGAATAAATAAAACCAACTAAACGTGGTGGTTAAATATAGCGAGCACGCCACTGTAATAATATACGATATGTTTGCAAAGTTGGATTTTGGAAAAAATTATAGTGATTTGTTTTTAATTATCTGTTAGATGGTTAAATATTATGTCGGGATATTAGAGATGCTTCCTCCTATTTGTGTCTTGTTGGAACAAATCGAAAAAGTATATTTCAAAAGAAGGTGAATGCAAAATAAGGACCAGGAGTTACATCACTTTAATATGACAAAATTTCTGTTGATTGAATAAATAAATAATATAAGAACACAAAGTCTTAATTGGAGAATAGTTTCAGTTCTATTATAACTTAAAATGTCATAGCCTTAGATTTATACTTTCTTAATTTGAGTTTACTGTGGGAGATCTGAGAGGAAGATGTAGGTAATGGTAGAAATTTGTCAAAAATTGTGGAATTCAGCTATGATAAAGGCCTTCTCTTCTAAAAAACAGAATTATACCTATACGTTTATATCACAACCTTCACTCTTTTCGTAGTGTAGAAATTTCTTATAAGAGGCAAATAATTTGCTTTCTGAGTAGCCCAAAGCTTGGAATCAAATCAGAACCATGTGAGAGACAATACTTTTCAATCGCATTTAGCCAATACATTGGTCATTATATGCACTACACGTATGTAGTGTGTATTGCAAATTACAATGGTCACCACTTTGTCAATGGAAGCTTTTGGTTTGAATGTTTTTGGCAAGAATGTGCAAATTAAAACACATGAACAGTCAAATTTAGTTACGCACTTTAGCTAACTTGATACACTTTTGGATATTATATTGTTGAGCTATTTCAGAAAATTTTCCAGTATTTTAAAAGAGCTGACTTATTAAATACATTTGATTCATGGTATACTTAAAATTGCTGCACTTTTGCAGTTCAAATAACTCCAAAAAGTCAGGTTCAATTATTGGTCAAATTACATCTTCTAATCAATAAAATCTTTTTAATTCAAATAGGTATGTCTGTTTGATTAAAAAATACTTAGGTATTGAGTCTATGCAATTAACTTTGAGCATGATGTAGGTATATCTACTTAACGTTAATGATATGGGAGTAAACAAAGTTATACCAGCTTCCTTTATATTACCAACTGTTGAGGCAGATGTTTTTGTTTTGGATTCGCGATAAACAGCGACAATAATTAATAAACCATTTTATGTAAAAATTAATATTGAAATAACACTGAAAGCATCATCAACAAAATCATCCAATGCAAATTAAAACCAAAAGCTGCAGAATGATTTCTCACTAATTCCTAATATTTTATTGAAGAGAGTATTCATAACTTCCTCTCAGATTGTCCTCATAACCTTGTTTCGCACCGTCGATGAATTAAAACTGTAAAATCGCACCAAAACAAAACACACGTCGCTGCGAGATTTCCTGTTCCGAACTACGAAGTATGTACCGATGGTTCACATTTACGGCTCACTAATTCTGTGGTGTGACGTATTGTGTTGCCCTTACACCTATCAGGTTACTTAACAGCGTTAGATGAACAAAAATGAGATTAAATCGAATCGTACAAACGAGCTTGCATGGCATGTCTGTTAGAAGGAGATTTATTTCACTAGTTGGTACTTGTATACAGTGATGTGTGTGCTATATGTAAAATATATGTCCTCTTGCATACAAAAAAACATGAGACAACTACTGCTAAACAAATTTTTATACACAAATTACAATAGATAAACACATATTCGTCTTCCTCGAGTAATTTAAAAAAATTAAGTATTTATTGTAAACAAACTTACCAGTTGAAGAAGAAATTAAAATTGTTCTTATAATTTCCTCAACAAAAGATTTCGTGGGCCGTATCTGTCTTGATTTTAGTAGTGCAATAAAATGTTAATAATGCTTTTAGATAGTTTATATATATAATTTCGAAAGTAACACGTGTGTTCTACATACAGAAATAACCCTAGTTGTAAGCCAAATATTTAATTTATACGTATTTAATAGTCTAATTAACAAATCCAGTAGGTAGGTAGACTATATCATTAAATCATAGCGCTTTTCAGTAACACGAAAAATAAAGCGAATCCATAATTATGTGGTATTGGTCAAAATAGAAACAGTCAGGCTGTATTAATATGAAGACTCTATCCAGTAACTTACTCAAAATTACTAAAATTTGTTATTAATGATATTAATGTCAGTACATCTGTCACCGCATAGATATCGCAATATTTGCATAAAATTATATAATGTCAAATCATACTGTTGCTGGTGTTGAAAAATGTTTTTTGCTATTGTAAAACTGAAATGGTCAACTTCCTGATCATTGCAATGTGTGTCAATGAACATGATTGAGGTAAATTCACTATTTTCATCTTAAAAGTAAAGTTGGTTTTGGAACTCCAAAACCAAGAAATCAGCTGCAAAAACAAATTCTCCTGCTTTACTAAAGGCGTTCAAGATACTATTACAGGCAAGAAACAAAAGCGAGGAAGAAGTCAATTCAGCAGCCAATCAGCAACTGAATTTTTGGAAAAATGCCGAAGAGAAGCTGTTTTAGTGCATATGCCTGATACGCCTGAGGTTACGGTTTCAGAGCTCCTTTTTTTTCCAAAAATAATAATGGCGTAAACTCAATTCCATTAACTCTTACAGTTAACTTATGGATATGTAACGGTTTTAATATGTTTTCTATTTTCCCCTAGACCCTATTTTTAAACGCACAAAGTTGGTTTTGATTTGTTTTTATGAAAATATGAGACGTCATGTATACTTATTTCCCAAATAGGTTAGTTCTGTGCTCTTTATTAATGCTGTTTAATTCGTATCAATATTATTCGGTAATGACCGATAATAAGAATAGTGAGAAGCAAAAATTGTAGTAGGACTAAAACATCCGCACCACACATTCTGTCAGTACCATCGGACAAAATGATTAAGTTTCCTCGTTGATGAAAAGTTGTACCTATTACTACGTCAGAAAATAGTCGTTATAAATATGGTGCTTCATTAATTATGGGAAATATTTTAACTGGAGATACTACCTGTCAAATAGTGACCATTGAAAAAAATAGCCCAATTCAAAATCCTACCCTTTTCGAGATTAAGGCCTTCAAAGTTCCAGAAAAAAAATCATTTTTTCCATGTTTAAGCTAATCTACTTGTACGATGAATATAAAATTTGGCATGGGGATTTAGTATTATTACATGTCCCTTATGGTGACATTTTCCGAAATTAGTAAAATTACAGCAAAGAGAGAAATATCCCTTTGTGTTAACATCAACGCTTGTGTTTTTTGATTTACAAGCACGAAATGTAAGGATGAGTTTATTTGCCATAAGTTGTTTTCTTAAATTTTGTTCATATTATTAATTCCGCCATTGACGTAGAATTTGGGTGTTGGCCAATACAAATTTTTGCTGTTTAAACTATTTTTAGCCACAAATCCTTCCCAACTTTCTCGAAAACCAAGCACAATGCGAAGTTTCCACAAGATAACCTTGTTTTTGGCATTTTAGCTGGTCTAGTACAAGTAGATTAGCTGAAAGATGGAAAAAACGATTTTTTTCTGGAAGATTGAAGACCCTCATCTCGAAAACGGTGCGATCTCGCATAAGCGTTTTTGGTCAATGGTCATTATTTGACACGTAATACCTCCAGTGAAAATATTTCCCATAATTAATCAAGCCCCTGTATTTTATTTTTTTATTTAGCGTATAGCTTACATCACATATGACATAGTTACTTTTAAAATAGTAAAAATTGTACAAAAATTGTATAATAATTACTGGACAGTCACATTGTATATAGTTTTTCCATCACACATATTGATTGGATTACTTCATAAACAAATGTCCAATCTAGAAATATAATCAATTGACTCCTGGGTTGGGACCCTGTATATTCTAAGAAACAATAACTGCTTCGAGAATCGAACTTTTTTTACGTTTTTAATTTTTTTCTAATCGATATTGTAGATACAATCACAACATGAAATTTTATTTGAATTAGGAAATTGTTGTATTTCATAGTAGCAATTTATTTTTCTAAGAATACAATACGGAAGCAAAGCATTGCAATTTTCTCAAGCAGCCATAATGGTTCTAACACCATCAGATCGAAATTAGTCTGGAATGTTTAGAGAATTTAAACAATGTAGACAGAGACACACTGGAATCAGTGGCAACGAGAAAGCTAATTTATTAGCAAAGAGAAGAAGACCACCACAACATCGTTTGTGGAACCGGAACCGTTTTGCGGAATAGAAATGAGCACCTATGAAGAAGAACTCAAGGACATGGAACAGAAACTCAGAGCAGCTCTCTGGGAGAGACATTCTCCAAGATATCCCTTGCGAACTTCAGTAAGCAAAGAACAAGGACTTTACTAGAACTGAGTAGGAACAAACTACATGTACTTGTGGGTTTTGACTCAGTACACTGCAACCTTGAGGAAGACATGACAAGGATAGTTTGAAACACAATAGCGACTGCATGTTTTGCGGGGCGGAACACGAAAATCCCAAACACCTTCTATACAACTGCATGGCTATTGCAGCAATTCGTTCCAGTTATTTTGATGAAGATGTCATTGGCGAGGGGGAAATATCCTCTAACCATTGCACTATTGCAGTTTATTAAAACCCTTAGACTGGATGGGAAGCTGTAGGTGTGGGTAAATCCAACAACTTATAACTCATGTAGGAGGGCACAATAGATCATTGGTACATAAATTGCCATGAACAGAATATTTCTATATGTGACTACTTCTACACCCCAGATTTTCAGAATCTGCAACAGAACGCTTGAGGTAACTATTTTAAAGGCATTCTACTATTTCGTATCTTATACATTTGTTATTCAAAACTGTGGGATTTTCTGAATGAAAGCATATACTTAACCACCAAAATAAGATTTTGGTATGTTTATAAAGATCAATATTTTAGATTATTTTAGATTAAGAAAGTGCCAGAATAAGTATAATGGTTTGATAAATTTTACTGTTACAATTGTATGAAGTGAATAGTCCATGTTTGTTTATAAGATTTTCGTTTGATAATACAGATTCAAATTGAAATTGACTCCCTTAGGCTATCTCGTATTTTACATATAGACATATGGTTAATCCTCAAAATTAGTGAATATAGTGATTCAACAAGTGTCCGGGACAAGAGGATCTTTGTTTTACAAAATGATTTAGCTACTTTTATTATTAGTTGTGTGTTGTTTTTGAGAAAATCTAGAATGTCAGAGCTACAAGTATAACTTTTACTTGTGGACGATAGCTAAAAATATTAATCCATGGCAATCTAGACTGCTTTATCTGACAGATTGAACAGGATTTGAAAGATGTAATGCTTAAAATAGGATTACTATCACCAATGTGCTAGAAGAATTAAAAGACAGTAATAGAGAGCAAACTTCTTCAATAATTTCCTTGAATAGGACTTTATACAGCTCGATTGTCCTCACGGTACCGGGGATTTGAGATTCGATCATACTAGTGATACTAGTCTTGCTATATTAGTACTCCTATTGGGACATAATTAACACCGCAACATTATTTTCGCGTAGGTGATGTTGTAATAAAGCCATAGGAAACACATTTGCATATACAATTCATACAGCAAGAGATGTGGTTGTGGTCTCGACAAGCAATGCAGTTTAGGATGCGGATGCGCTGCACCCGAAAAAAAAAGAACTATTTAACATTAGACATACGAAATGACTTTTTTCTTAATTGGTTGTGTTTGTATAATTAGGTAAAATATTTTTTTTAAGAAAACTGTATTTTACTTGAACGTCTTTAACTTAGACTTTTCACTGCTATTAAACTCTTTCTAGCGTGCCTTTTATACAATTTGATTACTCTGTGAGGGGTGGGAGGGAGAGGGGAGAGGGGACAGAAGAGGATTTATGTCTACTCAATTCTTAATTTTGGACGTACAGTTCGGGTTCCTTTTTTATTTGGATGTAGTAATTTTATTCAGACACAATTTGGTGTTAGTATTTGATCGATATGATTTTTTATTTAAATTTCATTATTTATTCGTCTACACCTACACAGAAATCCCAATCTGTATTTATATTAAAAAAAAATTAAAAACCCCGTATTAATCCATAAAATCGACTAAATTCACCGCAAATACTTCTTAAGCGCGTAAAAAAATTAATCAGATTTTCATGCACAACAATAACTCTTGAGTGATTCTTATAACCGGTCTATATAAGATGAGACAGGTAAACTCGGTTTTTAACCGGCCGCAGAGGGCAAGCAAGCAACTATGCGGAGTGAACGGTACATGCACGATATGCTTTGCACCCGGTTAGAGCAGTGTACACGTCGTTCGCCGTGAACACCTCTATTGAGATGTCTGAAGGAATTAAACGCTTCCATTCAATAGCAGGAAGTTGGCAGCCCTTCCTCCCCGCGCACTTGACATGTGCTCGCCTGATGTTCACACGTTCTACAGCGATTACATACCTTAGTAATACGTATTACCGTGTATAGGTGTGTATAATACACATGAATCGAAAGAGTACTGCTATTGCCTGTTCTTGTATTTATTAATATGCCTTACCAACAACCCATCTCATCTGATTAACGCGCTTGGGTTTTCGTCTTTCTTTCTACATATCGCCTCCTGTATTCTGTATAAACGATCCATTAATATTTATTAAACACGTATTACACTTATCGGTAGTTATACTTAGCGATAATCCTTACGATTGTTTGGCCATCAAACTATCACGATCTTCATCTTATTGCTGTCACACTGTCTATCCATCATCGCGTTTTAAACACAATGGTTTTCGTAACGTACCAATAGATTGGCGTTGTTGTTATTGTTAGAATAATTTTTAATTGATGTTTACCTTTGTTCATTTTCTACTGAGGCCTGACTGTACGCCTCTACGATTGCTTGTACGTATTATCGCTTCTTAAGATGTCTCCTAAGAATATAAACAATAGAATCGCGTTATAATTACACGTTTCCCAGCTACACGCTTTGATACTATTCGAAGCTATGGTATGCGGTATCCTAATTAAGTTATAGATTATAATTGGTAAGTTTGATTGACAATTTGACTTTAGCTTTCAAGCCGAATAATCTCCGCAATTATTTTAAATGTTTTGGAATGTTAGAAAGTAAACTTATTCAGATCAATTATGACAATCATTAGCAATGCGGAGTGCATATGATTAACGAAGAAATCTTAGCATTTACTTCAGAAAGAATAGGTGCCTTATTAACAAATTGCAGTTTCAAATATTTCGATAAATTATGGAAGCTTAAAACCGTCTCAAATTTATTCGACAAAGTGACGTATATAAATGTTTATTTAACTGCCTGGAAGAGGCACGCCTTTTAATGTGGTACCTATTGTACTTTTTGTCCATAAAGGAATTTAAAAGGATTTGCAGGTAGACTCAATAATTTAGTCGTATTTGGCGATCCATACGCTTCAAACTACTGTGGGTAGTTGCAAACAAGTTGAGCAGACTCCTCCAATTTGTGGATCTATAACAAAATCTGAGATCTTTCGTTAATGTTTTGCAGAAAACCTTCGGTATACTTTGAACTTGTTAACCCCGAATATTTGATAGATACTCAACGAATACTACAGTGGTAGTCTGGCAACTAATAATAATAATAATAATAATATTTTTTTAATAATAATAATAACAAAAATAATAATAATAATCCCCAAAAATAATAATAGTAATAATAATAATAATAATAATAATAATAATAATAGTAATAATAATAATAAATCAATTTTATTGTTACTGAGTTTTTCCAAACACAGGCAAAAGTCAAAACAAAGAAACGGAACAGATACATTACAAAACTGCGTTTAGGTAATCGGTAATACAAAAATTACTTAAATAGTTTATTGCAAAATAAATTGTAATCATAAATTGTTTTGATTGCTGAAGGCAATTTGTTATCAAATTTAAAACAAATATATTCTGAATTATTTTCAGTGAGTGTAAGAGGTTTAGTATGATGACCAAAAATGGAAATTGGTAATGGAGGTTGGAGAAAAAAAAAGGCCGCTAGTGACGATTAGCTTATGACCTCTCAAAAAAATTGTGACTTTCTAGCTCATGGTTTTAAATATTTTTG
>SMLS01049840.1:0-11289 GCA_004785975.1 Popillia japonica | reverse complement strand
TTAATGCATGTATCCAGAGATCATACGCCGCGCTCAAATTAATATACACCAATAGATCGCTACTAAATACTAAAACAAAAAGAACCCTCTGTGAAAGTCTGGTCTTATCAAATACCAACTACTGTGACTCCTTATATGGTTCTTTCATATTATCTTGTTCAATTCGTAAACTGCAAAAACTACAAAATTCGTGCATTCGATTAATTTTCGGTATTAGGCGTAGGGCTCATGTCACGCACAGGTTAACGGAATTGGGTTGGCTTAATATGCGAAGTCGAAGATTTCTTCACTCGGCCACGTTATTTTTTAACATTATTTCTACACACCAGCCGCCATATTTATATAATAAGATAACGTTCAGGACAGACGTACACAGTTTAAATATTAGGTTCAAGGGCACACTCACCCCTCCTATGCATTTCTCGCAGTTTTTTAAAAAGGGATTTCGATATCAAGTCTGCCATGTTATCAATAATCTCCCTTATAACATAAGGAACGTACGCTCTCTCACCGCGTTCAAGAAAAGGCTTGCGGAGCACCTGCTCACCGGACGGATGTGATCTCTTAATAATCTTTAATTTGAGACCTTTAGTCTTTGTAAACCTTGTGAGTTTAATAAAGTTGGTGAGTTATTCTTGTTTGTAATTTCTATATATTTATTTATTTTATGTTGTTTCTTTTGCTCTCTTTAGTTGTAGGTTAGGTTTAGGTCATGGTAGGGTGGAAGAGCAAATATCTCCAATTTTTGGGGATATTTGAACCCTGTCATATTTTCCATCCTTGCCGTATTTATTTATCTATTTTTGTGTTATTTACATGTTTGTTTGGATTTTTTTTGTCAAGGACGAAAATAAATTACTATTATTATTATTATTATTATTATTAAAGAAGTCTCGTTATCAAATAAATAATGAAAATACTTCTATTTACGAACTTTTGTTTATCTATTTAATAAAGAGTATTTATTATTTAATAACACGAAATAATGGATTAATGTACGTTAGTTCATTAGCTCTATAATGTTGCTAATCGGACCAATTTTAATTACTATATTAATGGTCATAATAAAGTGTTTCTTTGGTTTTACGTACCTTTTTGGTTGAGTGTATATTCCCAAAGTTTCAAATGTTTTTGAATTTCCGGGTTCCGGATCTTCCCTTGTAGGTTTGAGATTTTACATTTGGTTTAAATGTCTGAGACAAAAGAAACTAGTATATAAGACATATTTGTTAATAACTAACCCCAACGCGGGTAGTTAAACCCAACTTATATAACTTTTCCAAGAGTAATGTACGAACTCGAAATTGGCAATATTAATTTGTCATTCAAAGCTAAGGTACCTTCAATCGTAAATTCATTATTGAGCAACCTCATAATATAATAATTAAGGATTAGAAGTAAGTCTATTTTCATGTCATTAAGGTGTTCCCTACTACTTATCTTAATAGCTGACAACTGGCACAATCTTAAACTTAAAAAAAAACGAAAATACTGTTTGTATAAACCGCTATATTTTTAATAAATTCGTTTTAGGGAGGTAGATTAAGGTAACAGTATAATACTATTTTATGTAATATTACGTACTTATGTCTAGAATAAACGAGGACGTATTCTGAAACGAATTTAAAATCGTATTTAATTTAATAAGGGATCTGACTCTAAATAGGTAATATGAATGTAGCTCTGAAACTTTGTCGAACGATTTCTTTCAAGTACCGTTTTACGTCAATTTAATTTTAAAGTGTAAACAATAACTTTTGAAAAGAATGCGCGATGGGTACGAGATCTAAGG
Source organism: Popillia japonica (assembly GCA_004785975.1). Classification (NCBI taxonomy): domain Eukaryota; kingdom Metazoa; phylum Arthropoda; class Insecta; order Coleoptera; family Scarabaeidae; genus Popillia; species Popillia japonica. Next base: position 9,497 of record SMLS01049840.1, on the reverse strand, counting down.
GATTTAAACCAGTTCACTACACGTGCAAAATAGCTATGCCTTTACATTACGAATACATATACGGTGTATGTATAATGCAATAAATTTGAACTCTTTATCTGAGAATTTACTTTCGATCTCAATTAAAAACATCGATAATGGAAACTAAAAAAGGTTCTCCGTGTGTGCTTAAGCATTTGCATACAAAAAGGTATATTAGTAAATACCTACCACATAAATTATTGTGGAAATCGACTTACACATACAGTATAGTACAGTAATTCACAATAGTAACATATACTGAAATTATTCTTACTGTTATTACTATCATTATTACGTTGTGAATGTGTTGACAGTATATCGTAAAATCTCCGTTACAGGTATCAACTGCCATTTTCTAAATAGTATTCCTGATATTCTGACTGGCCTTGCACTGGATACTTTGTAGAGAAAACGTAAACTTAACATTAACGCAAATGAGTTCATTTTTAAACCAATTGAAATGATTAAAAAAAACTGCTTTCTGAAATAAAATGCTTTATTATTATTATAGTATTTAGTTTAATTTGGTTTATTAATCTTATTGTATTTATATAATATATAAAAGAAACAATTACATGTGCATACAATACAAATAGGTACCCACGTCTATAACCACAGCTAAATGTTATATTATGTATTTATTGAGCTCGATACGGTAAATACGGGGAGGGCTTGTTTTTTCTCTGAGGTTGGACTTTCCGGGTTCTTAAACCTCCTTATCTCTACTATGCGGATTTTCTATCCGCGGGTATCGGTAGCCGGTTGAGAACTTCAGAGACAGCACAAGTGGACAACCAAGTCGCGAGCGGTGCTGTGTGTTGGATGAACGGATTCTCCAACCCCGATGTCTTCTCGAGAGTTTCGTTGGCCAGCGTCAGCGCGTAATCGCTCAGGACAGGGAAGTCTAGGTCTCGATGGAACTGCGAATTTTTCACGAACGCGACTGCAGCGACTATCATGCACAACACCCGGTTCTGTAGAACATTAAGACCCTTAACTTGTCACTTGCTTACATATGTAGATTTCCCAACGACTTCTCTTATGTGATAATTGTATTAATTTGAGTGAAAGGTTTAGAGATAAAACTAATGTCGATAGAAATTAATCAGGACCTGCACTATTATTTTTTTATCACGATGTGCAGAAAGTTTTTACTTGACGTTTCGCTGATCATACTGACAGCTTCTTCAGAAGAATTCTAAAGACTGATGTTCTCTTTGGCTCTTCGTTATGCACCTAATTTCTTCTTTGCTCTGCTGATTTGTAACCATTACAGTTCGCTGAACTGCATCGGTTACGATGTTGTAGTTACGCCGAAGATCTTGTAATATTATTCTCCAGGTGTTGCTTAGTTTGTACCTGTCCTCCCGGTTAAAATTACTCGGATTTTTCATAACTTCCAGTGAGTCACAAATTAATCTTTGATGGTACTGTGTAATTGTGGCCAGGACTTTAACTTTTTCGGGTATCCAGGTTGGATATCTCGTCGATGTTCTTTAATTTTGCACTGGATGCTAAAACCAACTTTGTAATACAATGTTTAAGCCTAAGGTGTTAATAATATTGTTCTATTCTCTCCTTGTAATTTGTGCCGAATATTCCAATTCTAATTTCAGTTTCTTCTACAAATTTATTCGTAAAAAATGCTGCTAGTTTAAAATAAGATTCAACATTTGAAAGAAGTTAGTGACTATCCTAAGTCATACTTACTAAGTTAGCTCTATCAAAGGCAAACATGGTTTCTTAGAACTTTCTTAGAAATGCTTATTTAACAAAAAATAAACTATCTTTACTTTTGCAAAAAGTATCACGCACTACATGTTGCTAATAAACAGGAATAAATACCTACTTTTTTATTTTTATGGATTAGGATCACACCTAGCCCTTACTCTAAGACATAAAAGAACACAACCAGGTCTATCAAGCAGTTGTTTTCAATAGAAGCATGCAATGGCTTATGCTTTCGAAGGTGATCGTATAAGAATAACTTTATTCAGTGTCATATGATTACGTTTATAAATGATTAGTATAGTATTTTTCGAAAAATTTGATTTGTGTGATACCATTTTGTTATTTTAATTGAAACTATTACGTCGAATTGATACTCATATAAATATTGTTGTAGCAGCTGCATGACATTTAGCGATTACATACAACACTGTCATTACTAACGTTAATATGACAAATTTGCAATCGAACATAATAATTAATGGTAGGTACTGGTTAAACTTCTATATACACAGATAAAATAGGCAAAACATTGACTTTAGATTTCTGTAAGTACTATTGCCTACATATCTACATATATACTCTCATACAGGCATATTTATTTGATCTAAATTTTCAGACATGCAATGTCATTAAAACTGGTTTAAATTTCTTTAAATATTAATTGGTTCTTGTTTGTGGTTCTATTTCGTAACAACTGTACATAAAGTGTGCTTTAAAATTGTCAGAGATAATCATAAATTAAGATTAATGGTTACAATAAAGTATTTAAAATGCATATAAGAAATATATGGTTCAGTTTGAATTATATATTAATTATCTGATAAATGGACTTCAGCCATAAACGTACTTAGCATAACTTTTTTATCCTCCATTCTGCTCTACATGACTAATTTTAATTTTGCACGCCTGTTTTGCGTTAGCTCCTTTTAAGGAAAAAGTCACACCTATCTCAATTGCTATTCTCACCAAATAGCCATAATACTGAATGATGTAAAGGTATTTGTACGAAATGAACACAATTTGTTTTATACGGTATATGATCATTGGTATTAAGCTTTTACTTTTCTTTGTGAGTTGCAAATGTGTGTACTTCAATATAACAAATAATAATTTAATACAATCCAGTTAGGAAATCTGTATCACAACTTCATACTGATTACTTTCTTAAAAATCATAAATAAAGTGTTTTTGTTTAACATTTAATATATCTGTATTCCATGTCCAACAATATCAATATATGTACTACAATATAGACATGCTATATGTCACAAATTGCACGGGACAAGAACAAATTAATGCAACTTATATCGAAATGGAAACAAGTAATTTATTAAGTATCAATTGAACAAAAATTGAATATTTTTATAATAGGGGACTATTGTGGTTAGAATGTGAAGGTACTGCGGTTTCAGTACTAAATGGTTTATACATGAATTTCTATGCTGTGTTGTCATGGCTTACTTTAGTAAAGTGCTTCGCGTATTATCTTGCCGTAAATTACTGGTAGAGCTGCTGTATTCTTTAACCTGATACCGAAACACTAAGTCTCCTCTTTTAATCTGATCTTTTTATCTTGTTGTATCTTTATTTTATCGTCGTAGTTTATTTTATTCCTGCATGTTTTATTATATCTTTTGGTATATAATACTCTTTAATTTGTGACATTTCACTTCATTTCATTTATGTATGTATATAATGCGATAAAATCCATTCTCTAAATATCTGAACTTAAATCAATAAGAGTTTTTGGTTTCTTTCGTTGTACATAGATTTTAGAACACAAAACAGAATAAGCAAAATACCGTGAAATCGTTCTAAACCGGATACTGTTTGTTCCGTAACTTTTGTAAGACAAGAGGGATATCCGCTTAAGGGAATTATCTTAAAATAATTCAATTTTTATAAGCTATACATATATGTATATGTCAAAGATATTGTCCATAATACCTAGCAAAAACAGTTACATCTTATGTTGCTGATACTGTTGCCACTTCTAGGTCAATTATAACACTTTTAATTCGATTAAAAATCTTCTATTTATTCCATAACCTTTACAAATTAGGTTTTCATTACAGAACTTCTTCAGTGGAATAAAATTGACATTTAATTCGTGTCAATTAATAAACAACTGGCCATCCATATCCTCATAACATAAGATAAAGGTCATAAAAATACATATACTAAAAACACTTATACAAAAATTCTAACACGAATGTTTGACGTGTTGTTTGAAGAGTTAGTTTAAGTATGTTGTACCTCATTTCCACGTTTTTCAGTAAATCAAAAGCTCCAGCATCTCCATCATTTACACTAACTTTTTAAAATCCTTTATCACTGTCAATGCATCTCTGTAATTTTTTTAGTGGATTTGCATAGTTTTCGTGATAATCCTGTTCTTCTTCGTCAGAGTTTACACTCTCTTCGTTAGCGGTTTCGGAATTTATATCTTCATCTTCAATTATGAAATTAGCGTCCAAATTTATAAGATCTTCAACATTAGTTCCGTTTAAGGTAGTCCGTTTGCAAGCTGTGAATGCATCGATAGTGGTAGACAGTCTTCCGCTTCAAAATCTTCGTCACTCTTTGCGTTGGTACTGCACCTAAATCCTGCTTTTCGAAATCAGTTTTGTATTGTTGTATTGCTTACACTTGACCACGCTTTATGAATTAAATATATAGCCTCTAGTAAGCCAACATAGTCTGTAATTTTGACATTATTGCTACTTACTTCACATAAAATCTGTTTTATTACAAAAGATCTGTACCAACTTTTTTTATTATGCCGTGTCTAATGGTTGACCAACAGCAGTTGTGCATAGTGGAACAAACACGACTTTTACCCTTTGTAACTGTAATTCCCGTGGATGACAAACAGCATCGTCCATTAACAGCAAAATCTTTCTATCTTGAACACCCTTTTTTCTATCTAACTGAAAAATTCAATCTATAAATATAGCAATTGTCATCCTCGCCTTCTTATTTGTAGATTAATATTCTTGAATGATCTGGGACGGGCTGATTTACCTATGACGATTAGTTTTTCTTTTCCTCCGGCCATATTGACACAGTGTAAAATTGTTAGTCGTTCTTTGGACATTTTTTCCTCTATGCACTTTTCATTTTTTAAAGCAAACGTTTTGCTTGGTAACGTACGATAAAACAGCCCCGTTTTATCTACGTTGCAAATGTCTTTAGCATCATACCTATTCGCTGTAACTTCAATTCGTTTAAGATATTCGGTAACTTCTACAACGTTTACATTTGTACCTTCGCCATAAATTGTTTTAAACTTAATGTTAAAACGTCTTTTGAAACGTTGCCACCAACCATTCGACGCACAAAATTTTTACAATTTAATTTGTCCGCAATTTCTTTTGCTTTCGAACGCACTATTATCCCTGATAACGGAACACTCCTGTTACGAACTTTAATAAACCACTCGTAACATTTTTTATGGATCCTACTTCTTCCTATGTGTATTTTTTTTTACTAATTTTATCTTACTTTTTATTATATTTGCCGCTTGTATTTTACCAATTTTAAAAATTTCCCCTAAATCGTAATTATTAATTAAATCAATCTTGTAATGTCAACGCGCATTTTTGTTTCGACATTTGTTTTACGTATCACTACTTTGCAGTATATGTTTACACTGAATACAATGCACCGCTAACAGATACCGAAAAAACAACTTGATACATATCCAGTCACATAACTAGCGCAACTCCAAGTCAACATAATACCGTTTGTCTGCACAAAAGAGATGTATGTACATATTTTCGAGAACTAAGCCCAATTCTCTGTCCGTGTCCGGTTAAGAGAGTGTCCGCTGAAAAGAGAACTTAGGAAATGAAGTCGTGTGCAACGGTTCCATAAAAAGGGTCTGTTCAAGAGAGATGTCCGTCTTGGAGGGATTTCACTGTAGTAGCAAAACTTAACTTAACAAAGACTAGAAAAGCTGAGTTTTGATGATTTTTTTTAGTTGAAAGACTTCTTCAGAAGAAAAGAATCTAAAAGGAAGGCCCACGTACCAGATTAAATTGTCATATAATATACGTTACAGGAGAAAAGAGAATACTTTTATTAAGCAACTACAATCTTCCAGATAATTCAATGCAACAGAAACATTTTGGGCATCGTTCATCTTGATAGCATTTATTTTATTAGAAGGCGGCAATACTTTCAGCGCTTTTTAATGGAATGAATATAATAATAATAATAATAATAATTAACGATCCCAACTAACAGACTTTGGTTGTAACGTAGGGTTTCTATTATGAAATTTGATATTAGTTTAACTTGTAATCGTTTTTGATAGAAATCCCTAAACAATATAGTTAGGATTTGATAGCCCACAATTGTTTCACAAAATTAGTCAACTGTCTGAACTAATCTCAAAGGTAACATACAAAAGGATTTCCAAAATTTAGAAATAATTGAAATGTTCCGCTTAAAAGAAGCAGGTTCAGTACATTTGCCAGAATGATATCAACATGTACACCAGAAATTAATGTTAGAAATAGCATATTTAAAACCAATAAACTCGTATGTGGGAGCATTTTAATGACACTGTATATGATATTTTCAGGCATTCAAGTTCTTAGAAAACGTTTAGCAGAAAACAGACTATATGAAACTAGTGCCGTTTGTGCTTTAGTACTCTCAGATTTATTATCTTGATGATATACATATGTAAATAACAATCATATAAAATCACTATTATATTTCCTGGAATCAGCCAGCTAATAATAGGTGGTAAATGAAAAAAAAGTATATACATATATTATGCATATTTTGCATAATGACAACTTGAATTACTTAGTATTACAGAAGCAGTAATAGTTTGTTATTGATTATTATATAATTGGCTTGAGTTCACATCGTATAAAAATAGGAAACCATCAGTAAACACTTCTGTTTTATTCTTGCAAACTAGAGAAACTGACTTTCCCTATAATTTAACCATTTTATGAACTACTGACGTAGAAAGGCTAAATGGTCAAATGTAATATGATCCTCAATACACTATATATATAATATATAGATGATGTGAGATTACATGATATTTTACAACGCATAATGTTGATAAAGATGTCGTACTACGTGTTGTTACTTGTCAATGATTATTTTCAACATCGAAAGTGATTGAAATCAAGATAACCGGCACTTCAAATAACAAAGTTCCGTTTATAATAGATTTTGTGATTTAAAAATATGTATTGCTAAACTATACGTCAATCAATATTTCGAACATATTCAGTAGACTTTAATACCATACCAATTATATATTTAAACCATTGTACAATGACATTTCGTCCACATTTATTCAGGACGACAAAGTTGTACATACCTACTACCTTTCATTTTCTAAAATTTAGAGCAGATTTCAGATAGAAATGTTGGATTTGGATCGTATTATATTTCGCTTTAAACCTCTTGCACTTTCAAATAGAAAATACTTTTAAGTTTTGACATGATACCTTATGATAGTAACCGTTTCTGCCGAACCATACTCAACTCACATAAAAATGAGAGCTTATCAGAAACATGTACTTTCACGTAGTGGATGTTTGCGCCACACATCAATTGTTGGCAGAGAGTACTCATCGTTAGAATAAGAAATTCACATACACAAATTAGTATCCGACATCTAAAGGTAGGATTATTGTTTCATTGAGATATGATGCGAATAATGTGTGTTTCTTGCATTCGCAGCGAGTTCAATTTTATTGGGTTTTCTTAAATATTATATCTGTACTTTCACGCTAGTACATTCGTTTATATTGTACCTATCGACTGTTTTGTAGTTAGATAATGCGAATTAAATATACATTTAGTCGCACAAGAGCATGTCGTCGATATCTCGGTAAACGTGCATGCTTAAAAGATTACATAACCAAAAAGGGCTTACTATGTATTACTACGCACTTACTTAGTATGGTGTCCAATCTTCATTATTATCCGCTATAGCCTTGCAACGTTTTGTCATGCTTTCTACTAGGTTTTCGACATATGAGGTCGGTAATGACCGCCGAATATTACGAACCCGTGTAGATAATTGTTTTATATGAAATATTCGTTTTTCTCCTAAGTTTGTATTTGATAAATACCCATATACGATCGGGTTTGCGGCTGGAGATTGTGTTGACCAATCCAATCTTTCAACGTTATTACCGGTGCGCCTAGTTCAACAGAGTCTTCTACAATGTTTGGGATCGTTGTCTTGTTCAAGTAGCCAAAAACTCGTTATTTGATCCATAGAATTTTGCAGCACTTGGTAACAAATATTTTTCATAAATTTTCGCCATATTTGCTGCTGTCAAATTTTCTGTAAACACATGCAATGTGTCAAAACCTCTCTCACAGAAGCAACCCCATACGTGCACCTTTAGGGGATGTTTAATTAAACGTTGGAGGAATCTATTGTGACAGGTTGCCCAAGCACGGGCATCGTTTTGCTAGATGTTTATCGCTCAGTAAGGGTTTTACTCTCGTACTTTTATGATAACTGAGACTGAACTAAAATATTTCGTATAACGCTTATTGGCCTATATACTGTACTATCCCGTGCAGTCGTTATTTACTTTTTAAAGACGCGCTTTGGCAAGAATCGGCCCAGACGCTCTTATGGGACTAACTGTATGTAAAGTAGGCGTTTTGTGAACGTCTGCTTCAAAGCCCAAAGAATATGCACACAATTACGTCATTTTTAAATAAATAAAAATCTAAGATTTATTAGATGGTCTTGGTTATCGATGTCATAGAGCCATGTTCTTGTACGCACTATGTTATTAAAACTAACCTAGAAGAAACCGTAAAAATATCTATAGACAGACAAAGTGACTCGATAAATTAACGATAACCAGCAATGAGGAAACCAAATAGACACATTTTGTTCTTGTCAAAAATCCAATCAAAATGTCATGTACGAGGATGTTTAAGAAACTAACGAGACAGGTGCTATAATTTCTTCAGAGGTAAAATTTTATAACATAAAAAAATTAGTCATGAAAGCTTTATCTTTAATGTACTTTCCTCCAACTAAGCTTCGATTTAATTTTTTCCAAATTAATTATGGAATTGTCAGTGTTTTGCGTATCCGTCGAAAAAATGAAAGTAGAGCAAAGATATGCGATAAAATTTTGTATTGCATCTCCAAATAATAGTTTACCACGATGACGACCAAAATTATACATACAATTTCTAACATTGATATCAAAAAGCGAATCAAGTGACAATTTGTCAGCAGTGGAAAAGGCAACTTTAGCGTAATCCACAGTTTTTAAATAATGTGGTTACATGTGACGCATGTTCGTTTTATCATTACGATCCTGACCCCACTCTCCCGAACCTGCTCCATGTGACGTCGATGAGTTTCCATGACTTAAAAAAGAATTGAGAGGTCGAATATTTGGATTTAGAGCTCAACAACTCTGTGATGGGTATACTAAACAGACTATTAAAAAATGATTTCTCAGGAGTTTATGACAAGTGAATAAAGCGATGCAATAAGTGCATTGAACACAATGGACAGTAGTTTGAAAGATATTTGTTGATGTTTTTTTAAATAAATGTTTTATTATTATACTATAGCACTAGTCTCGTTATTTTCTGATACGCAGTCGTGTATTCCTATTGCTAACAGATTATTGAAATTTATTGAAAACATTTCGTATTTGGAGTGTTCTTGGAGAAAATCCATAGGCGAGTGAAAAATTTCTAGATATTCAAAGAATATATCATGC
>SMLS01049837.1:0-10334 GCA_004785975.1 Popillia japonica | reverse complement strand
TCCATTTTTTCAGAAGCCCTAGCTAGGTTTTCACGTTTTTGAGCATCCCAATACTTTGATGGTGATTTATAAGATGGCCTTCTCCAAAAATTCCATTAGAAGTATTATCTGGATTTTAGGGAGGGTGGTCGATTTGTTTGCAACCCCTAGGCAGGTTTTCACGTTTTTGAGCCCTCCAATATTTGATGGTGATTTATAAGATGGCCTTCTCCAAAAAAAAATTCCGTAGATAAAACACCAATTCCTATAAACTTTTGGAAATAAAAAATTAATGTTGCAATTCGTAAATAAATACATTTTGGCATATGTATGTAGTTTGAATTCAATCATTAGCGAACACCCAATCATCTGTCAAATTTTGACGTATATAAATGTCATATTTGTCAACTTGACCTTTGAACGTCAAACTCGTCAAAATACAATTCAAAGCAATGTTCGTTTAAATTTTTCCATACTGCTGCTATAAAGACACGCAACACCGATTTTCCGCATAGTAATCTGCAAGTTGCGGCATAAAAGGAGTCGATTCGCCGATTTCTATTACGAACACTGATTTCACTTTAGTAGCATAGCGTGTGTGAATAACGGAATATCATCGGAGGAATAAAGATATCATTCATCATGTGATTTATTTAATTAAAATTTACACGAGAATCCAGCCACACTAATCCCAATTGATGGATAGCACACAATATTTGAGCCAGAATTACCCGAGTTACACAGTCACGCATTCGCGTAACGGATATCGCAAAAAAATACAATACAAATCCCGTCGAGTGTTGGATTTTATTTATTTATAGTCTTTTAAATGTTAATCCGCATGTAACATAACATACGCGAAGATCAGAATTGCTAACCGAAATTGCAGTGTTCTGCGATGATGTCATCTGAATTGAGCATGTTAGCGGCCAACAACCTGATTGTATCCCCACTATACGCAGGTGAAGTCCGCCAAAATAATACCCGCATTTGCTTGGCGGATTGGCGAAATGACGAGATATAAGTTCTAATGATATTTTGATTTATACAATTTGTAATTAAAAAATAAATTTCGATACACCTACGCGAGCATACCCAAGATGACCAGACGCAATCTGGCAGCGAAAATATGTCTCTGCAACCTACGAGACCCACATTTCCATATTAATATCTGATTAACAGGTGGTTATATTCTTGCAATTTCTCTTTTTATTAATTTATTTCAACCAGTTGAGCACAATGGATCCAATCCATTTTATAACCTCGATAACCGAGATACATATCAAACACAACCAAACATCATTATTAGTACTTACTTAAATAAAGTAGGAATTAGCACAAATTGCGGTCTGAATCTGCAGCAAAAAGTTGAGAAATGGAATTGAACCTATGCGTTTTTGTACGGGAAAAGTGTAAATTACTCTATTACTGAGAGAAATTCTATAAAACGAAGCAATTGGGTGTGTTTCAATTTATTTATGCAAGGCTAGCTCGTGTAAAGTAGACAAGGCACACGTAAAATATATCTGGAGAGGTTAGTAACCTCAATATCTAAAGACAGATACGAGAGATCTAAGATTGCATTCACATCTCTGCATTGCTGCAGTTAAATTACGGATACAACTAGTGATGTGCGAAAACTGCGGCGTAATTCGCGAATTAATGCTCATCTATATGTTTTTCCAAAGTTTTTTGGTCATTTCTAAGCTGGCCGCCCTCCAAAACTTTTCCCAATCAAGCTCCAACAAAATTTTGACTACATTTTAAGGCCGTGAATCAATGCGTCGGATTTGGAGGTTATGGCGTTGCAAATATCAATTCAATACATATATATTACTATCTATCAATGTGACAGCAATTATTGATGGTTCTCTGCAGACTATATACTCATAATTTGCTTGTACTAACTTGTCTAACATTATAATAAGAAACTAATTTAAAAAGAAAAACTTCTATAATTTGTCAGCTATAAGGTTTTGAAATTTTCAAGAGCATCGCAGTGCTACCAACCAACATTTTGTAGGCACGATATATGTATGTCAAGCAAATAGTCAAACGTCAACCATCAGTTAAGAGGATTTAATATAAATAGGCAAACAACGGGGTATTTAACTTTTTTGTTGTATCTTGGGTATCATTCAGAATGAAGTGACATGCATCCCTTCTCCGATATGCTCCAGCAATGATGAACATTGAGGCAACCTAATATAAAATAAGGATTATTGTTCTTTCTGTTAACAACCAGAACATGAGTATCTTCACAAATAAGTTATTGTGTCTTGCTTGTGAGAGAGAACAATTATTTTCTTCGAATTTTTTGCTGTTAGCAGATAATTAACTGTGTTTTTGTATTTTTTTTTTGAGATTGTTATGTTGTAACTATTAGGTATATGCTTTTGTGCTCTGTTATATTCTATTACAACTTTATCTTACTTGGAATTGTAATTTTGACGTTTAAATATTTAGAAATGTCAAATTTGACAGTTAATTGTCAAATTCACCACCAAACGCACCAAGAAATACGACATATTAACCGCAGATAAACGTGGAAACTAGCTTTCTTGGAAAACTTCACGACTTGACACCCGGACAATTCAATGCTCCTTCAAAGATATCTTGTCTGCCATTAAAATGTATCCAAAACTTCATAATTTCCTCGATGAATCTGTGCTTGTGAATGTTGTGAGGGTGGTCGATATGTTCAAAACCCCAACCTGGATTTTCATATTTTGCAGTCCACCAATATTTTGTGGTCATTTATAAGCTGGTCCCCTCCAAAAATTTGTACAAATTATTTTGACGTTTGAAAAAATTTCGACTAAATTTAAGTATTGTGAATCAATCTTTAAGAGTTTAGGGAGGGTGGTCGATTTGTTCAAAACTCCTACTTGGGATTTTATGTTTGACTCCTCTTTTTTCTCCTCCCTCTTCCTCCTCCTCCTCCCTCCTCCGCAAAACTTTATAGTGATTTATAAGCTGGCCTCCTCCAAAAATTCAAAAAAAATTGGTGTTTAATATATGAGTATAGCTTTGGCATACGTCGGGTTCGATCATCTGTCAAATTTGGATGTATATAAATGTCAAACTTATCTAATGCTGACATTTAAACGTCAAATTGTTATGTCAAATTTGACGTTTAAATGTTTAAAAACGTCAAAAATGACGTTTAAATGTGTAGATATGTCATATTTGACGTTTAAATGTCAAATTCGCCCAAATTAGACTGTTTGCTGTGTGTATGTTAATAATTTAAGCTAAAGGCTTTGTTTGCATCTATTTACAGCAGTAATAAGGCTAAGTTTTGTTGGAAAGTTTGTGAGAGCTCGCGTTCTCGCTAATCAAAAAAGTTGTGAGGACATATTGTATAGTCCTAACAATCCAATGCTTCTAAAGAACAGATGTCTTGTCTGTCATCAAGATGTATTCAAAACATCATCAGTTAAACCTCATGGAAAGTGAGCTCGTTAATGTTCTGTTTTTAATTTTCCAAACAATTTATAGTTATTAGGAGAATTATGTGGACTTTGTGGAGGGTGGTCCATTTTTTCAGAAGCCCTAGCTAGGTTTTCACGTTTTTGAGCATCCCAATACTTTGATGGTGATTTATAAGATGGCCTTCTCTAAAAATTCCATTAGAAGCATTATCTGGATTTTAGGGAGGGTGGTCGATTTGTTGGCAACCCCTAGGCAGGTTTTCACGTTTTCGAGCCCTCCAATATTTGATGGTGATTTATAAGATGGCCTTCTCCAAAAATTTTTTCCATAGATAAAACACCAATTCCTATTAACCTTTAGAAATAAAAAATTAATGTTGCAATTCGTAAATAAATACATTTTGACACATGCATGTAGTTTGAATTCAATCATTAGAACGCCCAATCATCTGTCAAATTTTGCTCGTCAAGAACAGACGTCTTGTCTGCCATCAAGATGTATTCAAAGCAGCATCAGTTAATCCTCAATGAAACTGAGCTCGTGAATGTTCTGCTTTTAATTTTCCAAACAAGTTAATTAGGTAGTCATTAGAAGCATTATCTGGATTTTAGGGAAAGTGGTCGATTTGTTTGAAACCCCTAGGCAGGTTTCTCGTTTTTGAGCCCCCTCCCCCTCTCCAATATGTGATGGTGATTTATAAGATGGCCTTCTTCAAACATTTTTTTCTGAAATAAAATCTAGCTCGTCAATGTTTTTAATTTTCCAAACAAGTTATAGTCATTAGACGTATTATCTGGTTTGTAGGACATCATCAACATAATGCCCAGCTGTCATACTGCCTTGAATAAACAGAAGTGGTGATCGGCTATCATATCTAAGCAATAGGTCCCCAAATCATTACTCCAACAGGCCTGTTTTCTGCTTCCCAATGCTGCCATTCTCTGCACCAGTTCAAGCGTTGACGACAATGGTCTCCAGTCAATGGAAGCACTAATCGTGGACGGTATGGAAGAAAGATCCAGTTGAACAAATTACTCCTTGCGTGGGTGTAGCACTTCTAATGTCACTGAGTATAAATTGCATACAGTTACGATTTTGACGATAAGTGGAAGCAGATTTTTAAAGGCTGCAATGCGAGAATTACGAATCAATAATTCCCACAGACTTGTGGAAATATTCACAACTACATTCCGCACATTTTACTTATAATAGCCTTACACGTATGTACATATGTATGTATGTATGTTTATAGGATCTATAAGTTCTCTTGGGAAAGCAAATATTGGTTTGACCATTTTTTTTATAAGTCGTACAACAATATACACTATGAGAAAATGTCTATATAATATTATAATGAATATTACAAGTAGGTACATATGGTATGCATGCAACAGGTAATAAGATTGTTTACCAAACAAATATTATAAACTTAATTTAAGATTCTACTGTTTAAATTAAGAAACTACAAAGAGATAATTAGTTTGCTCTTAATCTTACAAGTAGTTAGCGGCAATTAACCTATTTTTCCTTCTACTTATATACATACAGGGCATTTTAGAATTATACTGGCATATTCTGGCCAGTAAATAGAATGAGTCACAACTTTCAACATTGGGGGAGGATCCCGTCAAACAAATATTGACATTTTAATGGTACTAAACAAAATCTCCACGCTATAATAGATTTATTACACCAAGGAAGACCTCACACGCACATACCTTTAACGCAGCACCAATTAGTTAAGCCTAATTCTAAAACTATAAATCTTTACCTGCAAAATCAACGCCCCAGTATATACCTTTTTTAAAAACATCAAATAAATGGTTGTAGACCACCTATGTATTTAGAATTCTAATTTTAACGCCTCCTGTTAACAATCGTCTTGTGTGCATGTAACAAGTCTTCTTCAAGGAAATAAACACGTCATAAAATACAAAGACAGAATAAGGTCTACTTTGGCTTTAATCGTACGCCAGTACAAGTTAAAAACTGATGCTTTTCAAGCTGTAGTATCGCCCGCTTTTTCCGCCTGATTATTTGGGTCAATGTGTTAAAAGCTATTCAGCAGAATATAATTTAAATTCGATCACTTGCCGAAAAGTAAAAGAACTGGTTTTTCAACGCTGTACCCGATGGCCTGTTTGTGTTACGTACGCGTATAAAGTTTTTTTTATGGGTTGTATGAGTATAAAATATAGGACAGGATATTAATTAATTTGTATCAAATTTATTGCAAGATCGCCCTAAAAAAAGTCAAATTTATAACTTCCTTTCCTAATTTTTCTCTTTTTATTTTCAGATCTATCCTGATCCAGACTCGGAGAAAGCAATAATGAGCTCTGTAGTCTATTGCATCCATCACAAAGAGGGGTGTAAATGGTCTGATGAGCTTAGGAAACTCAAGGTAAGTGTAATTCCCCCCTGATAAAATTCTACATACTTACATCGAAACAGCATTATAGCGAATGTCGGTTCCCTTATCTAACCCGTTGACCCTAAACTAACTGTTTTAAGTCATTCAACTTTCCACGAAATATCTTACACGCTATCACCGTCGAATGCAAGATACTAATTTGCGCTTATCAAGAGGGTTTTTTAGATTCGAAATAAAACGAAAAAAAAATGTTCTATATCGTCAGAAAAGCTTCAATTGTATTGTCTCGTCTTGTCGTACATGGAAATAACCGACTTCCTCTGATTGTTTCAAGATATGCGTGAGGATGTAAGCAGTGCTTTTAAAGAAATGATTATCCGTTATTATTACATTCTCTATTTCACGCATTAATTAAATTTCGTCTGGGATATCTTCAAATTAATATAATATTGGGTGATTCTACTAAATAATTAAGCTTAATGAAG
The DNA here is from genome assembly GCA_004785975.1 of Popillia japonica. Taxonomy (NCBI): domain Eukaryota; kingdom Metazoa; phylum Arthropoda; class Insecta; order Coleoptera; family Scarabaeidae; genus Popillia; species Popillia japonica. The sequence continues at coordinate 4,061 of SMLS01049837.1, read as the reverse complement.
CTGGAAATAAACTTGTTCTTTAAACTTAATTGCAACGACCTTCACGAAGATTTCATTAATTGTTCCAATTAAATTTCGTACGTCGTTATTTTACTGCGAAGTTATGATTCAAACTGCAAATTATGGTCACAGTTTTTTAGGATTTTGAGGAGATTCTATCGTTCACATCTACAACAACTAAATATACTATATCAACCTTGTTTTTTATTAAGAGGAACAAATGATAAAATCCGCTTCACATTAGGCAAATTAAATTGACAGCTATTTAAGCGGTAAATTTAAATGATGTATTAGAATCAAATAACTTATTTACGGTAAGATCTGATTGACGTTTGCCATTTGTAGGACGTAAATTTATCCAAAATCTTAAACAAACTGATCCCCGTTACGAGAATGTGGTGGTACAATCTAACTCCGTCGTTAGAAATTGTTGTCGCTTCACCCGTTACCTGTAACAGACTGTAAAACACCTAAAAGACCATCGAGAACTTTCACTCTAACATCACTCTCATACATTCAGTACACAACCTTCCAGCACGATCATCCACACACACTTACCAAATAATCGTACACAGTCATTCATCAAGCACAACATGAAAATAACTTGCACTCCAACATCACCCTCACACACTCAGAACACAAACACTCAAGAGAATTCATGTCGTTGTAGAAGAAACGACACGATAAAAAATGCAAGACTATAACCCAACATGAATACATTGCAGCAATCATTGATCCCAAATTAGCACAAAGGAGATATGCGCAAGATTGGGGCTGCCACATCGATACTCTTGTGGACGCCAAGCACCCACAACAGTTTGATAGGCCTCATACAAAGGCATTTTGGTGTAATTGGAACTGTGCCATTAGAGCGCCCATTCGGACGTATCCGAATGTCAAACAAGAAGCAAGAACCCAACGACCATACGAGCTCTAGTGACAGCATTCGCACTATTGTATACCTCCATTGTGTAAATTTTGGGAAATGAGTTACTACAGGAGTATTCACATTGAATATATAGCCAGCCAAGGAATCAAGCACACTAAGAAAATAACTTGTACTCCAACATAACCCTCACACACTCACCAACAAATCGCTCACATTCGTTCATCTAACACACGATGATAATAACCTGCACTCCAACCTCACGCTCACACACTCACTACACAAACACTCAAGAGAATTCGTGTCGTTATGGAACAAACGACACAATAGAGAATGTAAGACCCAACATGAATACATTGCAGCAGTCATTGATCCCAAATTAGAACAATGAAGATATACGCAAGATTGGGGCTGTCACTTCGATACTCTTGTGGACGCTAAGCACCCACAACAGTTTGATAGGCCTCATACAGAGGCATTTTGGTGCCATTGGAAATGTGCCATTAGAGCACCCATTCGGACGTATCCGAATGTCAAACAAGAAGCAAGAACCCAACGACCATACGAGCTCTAGTGACAGCATTCGCACTATTGTATACCTCAATTGTGCAAAATTTGGGAATTGAGTTACTACAGAGTATTCACATTGAATATATAGTCAGTCAAGTAATTAAGCACACCAAGAAAGTAACTTGCAATCCCATACGTTCACAACTCAAACACTCAACTCAAGAAACGAAACGACCTTACTCAACATAAATGCTTTACAATAATCGTTGATAATATTTGAAGAAAAATAACAACACAGCATTCATATTGAGTAGCTGGTTAGTTGGTAACAAAATACCAACTAACCCTATAACGACTGCACGCATTTGTGCGGAGAATTTTGAAGTTAGAAATAACTCAAAAATTGACTTACGGACAAAAATTAAAAATTGCCTGTTCGCATAATGGGAATAATATAGATAGAAGAAAATTAAATGCAAAGGCCGCACAGATAGAAATACAACAGCGGAAAATACTGTTGTTAGAAAATGAACCCCACGGACAACGATACGTCCGTCCGCAATAACGGCACGTACCTAAGTGACACTAATAATAAACAAACGGCCCTGTCGAAGGACATTCGTGACGTCACTTAATGACTTTGCGATTACATTGTTATTAAACAAATAATAAAAAGGACTGTGTAAACATTAAGTGCATATACAGGGCGGTACATTATCTAGTAAATTGTGGTGGTATAATTAGGTTGTTGTACATATACGTGGGTGGTATATTAACAGTGTTGTATACAGGGTGGTGCATACTCACGGCTATATACAGGGTGATACATATATATGTATATATACAGTGTTGTATGAGTTTAGCGGTTTATTAAGTTACGAACTTAATAAATTTATCTATACTGCACGGATGTATTTAAAGCGATTCGTATAGAAAAATATACGAATATGTTAGGAAATTATTTTGCAAAAATTTATTTAATTCCTTCAGAAGAGAGATTCGTTTTTAATTACTTCTTAACGTTTCTCAAGATGAGTTCTAACTTGTGAGCGTCTACTGTATAGGTTTCGATGCCAGAATGACCTTCAAACATTTCTGCAAATCGGCCAGGTCAGGTTTATTAAATATATCACACATACCCAGCTGAATCAAGGCGATGAGTACATTGACATTTTCTAATCTAAACTAAAATATCCGGTCAAAATCCTTGAGGAATTAATGAGATTCACAATTTGTTTTGATAAATATCACCGCTGCTGAACAGATTTTCGCAATTTAAAAGAAATTTTTCGCTCACTCATTGCTGCTAAAAGAACATAACCGCGTACTACCGAGAAATTATTATAACATTGATCGTTATCTACGCAAACTCATCAACCGGATATAAGCATACTCCTTGAAGCATTTAAAAAAAGCAATTATCACAGAAGCCATTCATTTCGTATACATATGTATATGAATAATGCAAGGCAGGAACTGTTACTTCATAACTGGAAGCAGGGGATTACGAAATCGCGCGCTAGAAATACATTGACCGTAAATGAATAATATCAATTATATACGTTCATAATGATGGATCCTCCGTTTCAGGCGCATCTCAACACTTGCAAGCACGACGCTATACCTTGTACCAGCCATTGCGGTGCGCAAATACCGAGGGTCCTCATGGAAGATCATCTCAAATATACATGCCCGCAAAGACGAGCTAGGTGCGAATTTTGCAATAAAGAATTTACCGGACATACGTTAGAGGTAAGTCAGATTAGTTTAGATTTTTATTCGTTTTTTTCTAGGTTAAAATAATACTAAAATATTACGCAATCCTATCACAGGAAGGAGATTTATTAGAACTATTTTCGTATGCGTATATGTTTGTACATAAACAGTTAAAAGAGACGGAACACACATCGTAGAGAACAAGTTCATTCATGTTTCTTCTTGGCCACGCCTCATCTTCATCCGAATGACCTTGCATGACCTCGTCGTATTTCTCCTTAGTGGCTCACGCAGCTAAGAAAGTCTTCTAGTTGGTGCTGATACAGGTTCTCCATTTACATTTTGTATGTATGTATGTATTTAGCTTGGCCTTTATTTTACTTGTGTATATTGCATACATATTCTCGTATTACCACGAGTTGAACATGCAAATCTCTGGTCAATTTATATTTTAATAATTATTTCTAATCAAAATATCCACTAAGATATTTGCGCTCTCCGTTGCATTTTGTTAGCTGGCCTAGATTCCTCAGATTCACGTTTTTTAGTGATGATGCAGTGTTCTCTCCTATTACGAAATTTACTTTATCATATTGTACACTTATGTATGCTATGTATGTAAATACATCCAGAACATTTCGATTGAAACGAACCACTCCAAATAAGGATTTATTTCGTTGTAAGTTGACGTTTGCGTAATGTTGCCGAACTGATAACAACTGTCAACTGTCAAAATTGACGTACAAGTTAAATAAACGACCTTTTAAACAAATAGTGACAATTCCCTTTATATACAGTTATTTTCAAAATACAATCAAAACAAAATATCACCACAAAACAGAAAAGAACTAATTTATTTAAAATACATTCCACTTAAATCAGGTTATATAAATAATTAAATTAAATTAAAGAACAAAAGCGCAGGCAAAGGATAAAACGAAAAAAAAAA
>SMLS01049830.1:0-19724 GCA_004785975.1 Popillia japonica | reverse complement strand
GCAACCTTGCGTTTATCTTCTTCATTTTCTAAACCACTTGCTCGCATGTAAATGTTAAAATGTTGAATCCAATTTTTACAATTGTGGGCTAAATTTCCATCAACTTGAAGTGGTTGAAGGGAACTCTGTAATTTGGGAGATTTAAGAGTTGCGGTTGTAGGGGACTCCGACATTTTATATAATTTTAACTTTCTTACACGACTGTGATCTGACCTCTTGCCGCCAAATATTTTAGATTAGACGTTTTATATTTTCTTTCTGTTTTGTACCTCTAACCTGACACCATGTTATATTAAGGACTTGACATGGACTTGACTATTAATACTGCAAGTATTAATTATTAACTATTGTTTATTTCAAACTAAAATACATATGTTAAACGTATATCACTATCGTATATCAACTATTTGCTATATAATAATGACAACTAAATGACAATACAACCTTATATATATAACACGCACATGGAATATTGGGCCCATATTTCATTGAAGTACACAATGGCAGCCGATTAACTGTAAATCAGGAGCGCTACAGAGAACAGATTTTATCACACCATTTCTGCACGATTTTCGGCGATTTTGTCGTGCCAGGAACCTACCACGTAATCAACAATGATTTCTGTAGAACGGAGTAACCTGTCACACGGCTGGGGAGTCTCTTCTAATACCGCGCAATAATTTTGGGGATCGTCTTAATTTGCGTGGTATTCTCTTCCTATTCCCATCTCACTCACCACACCTAACACCACCTAATGCGTGCATATGGGAAATACTGAAAGAGCCTGTTTTTCCATGCCCTCTGACATTCCAGAATTGCGAATTAAAATTCGAGGGTTTTTTCGTGTCATGAAACAATTTGTGTTCACAGACGTATTTGTGAATCTGAATGAATGCTACGAATTCTGCTTGAAACTAAACGGAGGGCATGTTGAACATCTGTTTTACCGGGAACGTCGTCGTGAATAATGTTGCAACACTATATAATGTTAAAGTATTGCTATATAATGTAAAGCAAATAAATACATATATAATAAATAAACGTTTTATAATTTCAGTACCTACTGTTTATTTTGCCGCATACTGTATTACATTACATTATACTGTAAGCGATAATACACACCATTTGACATTAGCAATGTATCGTACCATCTAACACGTATGAATTTTAAAGATGTCTACACCTAACACCTTCCCCCTACGATGCTACAGTAAAACCTGTGTTAACGGCCACCTGTATATATCGGCGACCTGTGATAACGGCCAGCTTTAACATTGCAAAAATCTACAATACGAGTATTTCCATATATACAAACCTTACAATAACGGCCGCCTTTACAAAGCGGCCACGGCCAGACGATCCCAATATTCTATGGCATAAAAGCAATAATATTTACATACCTCCCAATCTTATTATCCAGATAGTTTTTCCACTTGTTAGGCCAATGATAACACTTGCAATTCTAACAAAAGTCAAATTTATTCCGAAACCTTTACAAAATTTATAATCTGGTTTTCGTAACAACTTCTTCAGTGGAAATGTCAATTTTATTCCACTGAAGAAGTTGTTACGAAAACCAGATTATAAATTTTGTAAAGGTTTCGGAATAAATTTGACTTTTGTTAGAATTGCAAGTGTTATCATTGACCTAACAAGTGGAAAAACTATCTGGATAATAAGATAAGTTAAAAGGTCATAAAAATACATATATTAATTATACCTCCCAATAACGGTCGTCGTCCGTATCGAAAATTTTAAAACTCACTTATTTGTTGTTCAGTCTAAAGAAGGTGACAGAATTTACTTGTAAAGGTTTATTGTTAGTTATAATGAAACACGATAGAATTATTTTACAACAGCAGCTGATTGTAGTAGTTTCCGAAAACGCCTGTTCATTCGATCAGTTTAAGTTTATCGTTGAGTTAGTGAAGTGTTTGAATATGTCGCTAAAAAGAAAACGTCCGTCCTTGAAAGACAAAATTTGTATTATCGAGGAGAGTGACAAGTATAATTTAAGTTCGCGGAAGTTAGCCGACAGATTCGGATTTGGAAAAACTCAAATTAACGATATCTTAAAAAAACAAAAGTGATATTAAAAGGATACATGAAGAAGCTATGATTTTAATCAGAGACGGAAATTCCCTAAAACGGGTGGAGTAGCAGTGGATCAAGTTGTGTATAAGTGGTTCTGCATGGCTAGAAAGAAAAACATTCCCATGTCTGGATCATTGATTAAACAAAAGGCGCTAGAAATTTAAACATTGAGAATTTTGCTGCTTCAAATGGGTGGTTGGAATGTTTCTGTCGAAGGCACAATATCACTTTTAAATCCATTTGTGGTGAGTCCGCTGATGTATATTTGGCAGATGTAGAAACATAGTAAATTACCATAAATTTTAAAGTATTATTCCCCGAAGGATATATTTAATGTTGACGAGACAGGTCTGCATTATCGCGCCATGCCAAATAAAACTTTTGCATTAAAATACGATAAATTCAATGGCAAAAAATTAGCAAAGCAATGGTTAACTATTTTATTCTGCGCAAATATGGAAGGCGACAAAGAAAACCCTTTAGTTATTGGAAAAAGTACAAATTCTCGGTGTTTTAAGGAAAATCATATCGACAAATTACCTTTAGAGTGGGTACATAACAAAAAGGCTTGGATGACATCAGATCTTATGACAAAATGGCTGTATCAATTTGACATGAAAATAAAAAAACGAAATCGAAAGGTGCTTCTATTTCTGGATAATGCAACATCACATTCTAAAGTTTCGCTAGAAAACGTCAAATTCATTTTTTGCCTCCAAACACTACGTCGTATTGTCAGCCGTTAGATCAAGGAATAATTCACAATTTTAAGATGATATACCGTAGTTGTTTGATCAAAAGACTATTAACGTTCGTTGAGAGTGAGTGTGACTTTGAAGATTCGGAAAAGAGCATAAATCTAACAAGTGCGCTAATATGGATTGCAGCCGCATGGAAACAGGTTCTCGATCTACCATTACAAACTGTTTTTCCAAAGCTGGATTCACAGAAGTAGTTCAATCTAATGAAGATTTTTGCGAGGAGGACGAAATACCCATTGCTAAGCTATTTCCAAAAGTCGGCAGTGCAATGGCAAGTTTACACGATTTTGCTTCCATTGACAATGATGAACCTACAGAGAATCCTGATTTTAGTATAGCAGAAATAATTGAAGAACTATGCAATAATGATGATGATTCCGATAACAACGAGATAGAAGAGTTGGAAGATCCAAAATCGACTTTGTCAAATATGGGTGAAGTGTGCGAAAAATTAAGGGAAATATAGAGTTACTTCCTGTGTAACAATAATGGTGACATGGTATAGACATTTCATTTTACACAAATGTGAAAGTGAAATTTATAAATCTAAGGTAAAAAATTTAAAACAAACAAAAATTGAAGCATTTTTTGTCAAAAAATAAAAGCAATCTATGTAAACGTATACAGACTTATATGTATACAGGGTGTTTAAAAAAGATGCGGCAATATTAAAGGGGGTGATTGTCCAGGTTATTTTATACAAAAAAGTTCCTATAAACATAAGTTCGCAAACGCTTCGTTACCGATCTACAGCGTGTTGAAATTTAATTAAAATAAGTAAAAATTAGATTTTTCCAAAACGACTTGAGATATCATAATGAAATTTTAGGCGTGTTAATAGCTGTGGGAGACACATACTTTGAAAACAACACGGTGTTTTAGTCGTACCAATGGCGCGCGTATTGGCACGTCACGTTTTCAAGAAAAAAATAGGACGCCCCTGATTTCTCTAAAAATAAAAATATGTATATTTTTATTCTTTGTTCAATTGTGAATAAAAAAGCTCTCTTAATTTTTATCGTACGACGTACCGTTTTTTAGTAAAAAAAACATTTTAGTGCATATCCATTTATCATGCGTACAAAAATATTTTTAAACAGTCCTGTTTTATTCACTGACATATTGAATAACATACTGAATAAGTCTCGTGATTAATAATTTTGTATGTGTCGAATTTGTTGAAGTTCCTTATCATGAATCGCTATACGAATGCTGAGATGACCGACATGCACTATATTTATGGACTTGCTGATGGCAATGCATTAGAAGCTAGGCGGTTGTATACTGAAAGATTTCCTGGCCGTATTGCTCCTGATAGAAGAACTTTCGAAAGTATCCATCGGCGTCTTTATGAAACAGGCACATTAAGACGAAATGGAGGAGCAGGAAGGCCAAGGACAGCAAGAACGGTAGAGCTGGAAGAGGATGTGCTATAGACATGATTGAAGAAGATCGAGGTACTTCTACTCGAAAAATTGCTGACGCTTTGGATGTAAGTAATGGGACTATTTGGCAAATTCTGAAGGAAAATTTGTTGTATCCATTCCATATACAACGCATTCAAGCACTTCTTCCTGCTGATTTTCCTCCTCGCATTGCATTCTGTCAATGGCTTTTGCACAAAATGGTTCAAATTCCTGAATTCCTGATGCTGATTCTGTTCACCGATGAAGCGAATTCTTCAAGAAATGCAATACGCAATTTCCATAATAACCATGTATGGTGTGACGAAAATCCACATGAAATTGTGGAAGATCGTTTTCAACATCAGTTTTCTTTGAACATTTGGCTTGGGATTGTGGGTGACTGCCTAATTGGACCGGTATTTTTACCACGGAGACTTACCGGAGAGGTGTATCGCAACTTTTTGGAAAACACGCTCCCTGGATATGTGGAGTACGTACCATTAGCAATTATAGATGCAATGTGGTATATGCAGCATGGCGCACCAGCCCACTTTAGTCAAGTAGCTCGTGATTTCTTAACACAAACATACGGAAATCGCTGGATTGGCCGAGGTGGACCTCACTTATGGCCTGTACGATCTCCGGACTTAAATCCCCTGGATTTTTTCCTGTGGGGCCACTTAAAGTACTTGGTGTACGCTACTCCATTGGAAAACGTAGAAGACTTAAGAAATCGAATCATTGCTGGGTGCAACTCAATTAAAACCGATCCTGGTGTTTTAGAGAGACTTTGCCAGTCAATGCGGAGAAGATTGGATTCTTGCATCCGAGCTCGAGGTGGTCACTTTGCACAGTTTTTGTAATTTGTGGTTGGTAAAATTGTTGGTTTGGTAAAATATTTGTTTTTGCCCTTGAATAAAACCCTTGTTCTTTAAAAAAAAAATCTGTAATAAATGGACATGCACTAAAATGTTTTTTTTTACAAAAAAACGGTACGTGTTACGATAAAATTCAGAGAGCTTTTTTCTTCACAATTGAACAAAGAATAAAAACATTTTTATTTTTAGAGAAATCAGGGGCGTCCTATTTTTTTCTTGAAAAATAGCCTGTGACGTGCTAATACGCGCGCCACTGGTACGACTAAAACATCGTGTTGTTTTAAAAGTATGTGTCTCCCACAGCTATTAACACGCCTAAAATTTCATTATGATATCTCAAGCCGTTTTGGAAAAATCTAATTTTTACTGATTTTTTTAAATTAAACTTCAACACGCTGTAGATCGGTAACGAAGCGTTTGCGGACCAATGTTTATTAGGAACTTTTTTGTATAAAATGACCTGGGCAATCACCCCTTTTAATATTGCCGCATCTTTTTTAAACGCCCTGTATATATTACCAATGAACGCAAAACAAAATGTATACACATTTAGTTCACTTATATACATATGTGTCTCTGTATTCTCTATTTTAAGTTTAAATAAAAGGAAAATAATAGCTATCATGTGAAAATATTTGCTTAGAATTTGGCGTGAGTAATATCCATCATCTGTCTTTTGCGGCTACCTTTGAATAACGGCCAACAATTTTGATTTTTTTAGTGGCCGCTAGTCACAGGTTTTACTGTATATGCATAAATACATATACTAATAACTATTCCTAATATTGCATGTGCATATACACTAACCCTATACTGAACATTTCTTGTAACTTAATCGTAATAAACTTAACACTAGCTTATACATCTATTCTTTGAACGGTTTTCCTAATTCTACCAAATCTGCTCATATCTTTAGTACTGGTTTGTAAGATGGGAGGTTTAGTATTATTAATTGTAGTACAGGTGCTGCTCACTTAACGACCTACCCGTTTAACGACCGCTCAGACATACATACAACCTGAGACACCTGAGAGTCCGCTTCGGCTATTCCCGGCAACAAACTGTTTAGGGTGGGGAATACCCAAATACGGTTTGTTTATGTGATTTCAGTAATTCAGTGTTAACTATAGTAAGTATAGTTAAGTAAGTGAAGTGTAATATCTGTTTATAATTTCGATAATTTTTTATCGTACGCATTTTACGTTTTTTATTGTACGCATAATTGTATGTAAAGAATGTCGATGAAAAGAAGCAATACGACACCTGGAGGAAGCACTATAAAAAGGAAAGCTATAGATTTTGAGACGAAAATAAAGACTATTAACGATTATGAAGCTGGCAAAAAAGTTAAAGTGATTTGCATTTGGCGCATTCAACAATTTCAACAATTTTGAAGGACCAGACTAAAGTAAAATATGCAGTAAAATCATCGATAGGCTTTAAACCCGTAATTACTAGGCAGCGGAAAGGTCTGATTCATGAGATGGAGAAGTTACTCTCGATTTGGTTTGATGATCAAATACAAAAAAGGATGCCGCTGAGCCTACTAATTATTCAGGCAAAGGCGGGAAGTACCTTTGAAACTTTAAATACACGCGAAGAATCGACAGAAACATTTACGGCAAGCCATGAATGGTTTCAACGGTTTCGTCAGAGATTTAATTTTCATAATAGGAGTATTAGCGGCGAGGCAGCAAGCGCAGATGTAGAAGCAGCGGAAAAATTTATTGAGAAATTTGATAAAATTATTGAGGAAGGGAACTACCGCCCGGAACAGATTTTTAATGTGGACGAAACGGGTCTTTTTTGGAAACAAAAAATGTCAGAAAGTGTTCATAAATAATTTAGATTTTGACAAAGGCAATACACTAATGCTATACATAGAGTAGTGGAACTTACTAACACACTTAATTTAGAAGCTGAATTGGAGGAAATTGAAGAATTAGTAGAGTATGTTGAGGGAGAATTATCAAACGAAGATTTAATAGAGTTGGAAACAGAACGGCTGCCGGAAGAGGAACCAGTAGAGGAAGGTGTGGAAGAAATACAAAGGAAATTTACGGGATTAGCAGATGTATTCTCCAACGTGAATGCGGCTCTACTAAAAGTAGAAGATATGGATTAAAATGTTGAATGGTTTGAGAAAGTTGAACGGCAAATAAATACAGCTTTACGACGCTATCATGAAATTTATGCTGAAAAAAAGTTAGGAAGCAGACTACATTAACGAATTTTTTTTCAAAAGCTACAACTAAGACTCCTGCCGTTGTAGATACTCCTATTTCTTTGCCACCATCGCCCTTGCCACCATCGCCCGCCAGGGCGCTCTACAGGGTTTGATTGCTCTGGTGATAAGTCCGATGACGAACATTGATGAACAATATTTTGGACCATCATAAATGGTTATTCTTCGTTCTTCATAGAATGAACTTAAATTGTTTAATACATTATTTTTAATTTCTGTATGTGTTCTTATTATCTGTGTTATGTAAGAGATCCAAATTAAAATAAAAACTATGTTTCCTTTGAAGTTTTTCTATATTCAATAAAAACCAAGTCAGAACGCAGTGCTAAGTCCCGCGCAAATAGCGATCTGATAGATCCTCGCTTATCGACCAATTCGTTTTACGACCTAGTCGCCAGAACGGAACTTCGTCGTTAAGTGAGGAGTACCTGTACTTGATCTGGATATATCTGGAATTTTCTAATCTTTGATTATGTCGTGTATTGGTATAGTGTTCTAAAAGTATATCCTCTGGGTATAATCCTGGTGCTATGGTATTTTCGTTATACGGTTTTGAGATTGACAACTTTATTTGGCTTGTATTTCGGCGAAGAACTTTTGAGTTGGTATCTTCTTACCCAAAAGGACTTTGGCTCGTTGGCTTTTCGTGTAATTGTCGCTTTTTGCCACACTTTGTCGTGCTCGGTTTTAATTACTATCTTGTCCCGCTCTCTGAAACTTGATAACGATATTTTTGTTGTTTTATCATAATTGAGTCGACCAAGCAAAGAGAAATATTCAATCAATTGAGTTTCTCAAACATCAATGAAAATTCGTCAAACTATATGCGGTTTTGTAAATTCTTAAAACAGTTCCTTGAAAAATGGGCTACATCATTAAAAAAGATTTTACAATCAAAATTGGGGTCTACTGTTACGTTATTGAGGTAGAAATTAATTCCAAAAAGAGAATAGGTGGTTTACCCTTTCTTAAGAGTTCAAAAAAAAAACTCACAATGATGTCTAAACAAGAATCTATCAGTAATGTACTGTAAAAATATTCATAAAGAAAGTGGATTCCATAACTAATTGTAAGTATCTGGCAAGTCCAAATTTGACTTAAAATGGCGGACGCTATTTTTATATGAAGTCACCAATGCATGGTATGAAAACAGGAGGAGGGGGTGGGAAAAGAGGTGGTTACATTTTCTCTGTTGTTCTTCGAGATTATGATATATGTGGTTTTCAATTTTAGGTTGTAACATTTTATAGGTAGTAGACATAGTAGTGTTTAGCCGTCTACTTTGTAGGATTTGAGCGGGTGATGCCTTGAAACTTATAATTGGGGTATTATTATATTGTAATATTGACTTTCTATAGTCACTTCCCTCTTCCTGGCTTTTTCGTAATATTTGCTTAGCTATATTTACAGCTTTTTCTGCCATACCATTACTACGGCGGTAATGCGGGGTACATGTGGAAATTGAAATGTAATTTTTGAGATAACAGGGTTTACATTTTTCTGATAAAAATGGTAAATTATCAGCAATAATGTTTTGGGGATGTTCGAATCGACAAAATACTTCTTGCATAGCATTTATCACACAACCGGAAGTTTTACTAGAGAGTTTAAACATTTCTATCCAGTGTGAAAAGTAATCAATGAGTACCTACTAAATATGGACTTTGTCCGTGTTCCAAAATATCAACTCCAATTTTATTAAATCTCAATATAGATATATCATGCGGTAATAGGTGTTCGCATGATTTTGATGTCATGTATTTCTGGCAAATTCTGCATGCTCTTATATAAGAAGTTATATCACTAGACATATGAGGCCAATAAAAGAGTTGCCTTGCTTTAGCTATTGCTTTATGAAATAAATCTACAATAAATTGTCTAAGTGATTTTGGTACGATTATTCTTTGGATATACAATAATAATAATAATGCAGGGGGAGCAGATGGGGGTTGGCGGGGTAACGAGGATGGATAAAAAAAATGGATTAGCGAGAGTTAATTTTCGTAATAGATTTGTTCATAACAGAAACAATGGGTTTGTGGTCTGTTTGAACATCAACATTTAACATATATATAAAATTATGAAACTTTTTTGTTCCAAAATGAATTGAAAGCATTTCTTTTTCGGTCTGGCTATAATTTAATTCATACTTGTTCATTGTACGTAATACACAAGCTACTATCTAGCTTTATGGTATTATTCTCGTAAACTTGAAATAAACACACCCTATGTCATTCTTTGATGCATCGCATCGTAAAATTATTTTTTTGCTGGGGTGAAATGAGACTAGTGCTGGTTTGTGTGACTAATTCTTTAATTTCTTGAAACGCGATTTCATGTGCTAACAACCTCTGCAATTTGATATTACTTTTTAATAACTGTCACTAATTTCACTAACTACATATGAGATCATTATTTAAAAAAAATGTATTTCACATATCACCCCCTCAAAATCACACATTTGCCAAATGTTAATCAACGTATTTTGACAGTTAACATTTGAGTTAATTCAAGTCAATTGCTACTGCTTATTTCCATATTACATTTTCATATTTATCCTTTATTTTATTTAAACTTCGTGTTTTTATATCAATCGAAATTGTTCTTTTGAGAACAACATTTATATTAGGATAGTAATAGGGAATCTTTCGCTTATCCCGTGGAAAGTGCAGGGTAAAAGAGAATCTAACCTCGAAATGCTGAAAGGTTTGAATTTTCAATCAAAGAAACTTGTTGCTTCTTTGATTTCCTATTTTGAGAAGAACGTGATAGGTGGTCCGAGGGATGTACGAAAGGTAAAATATAAGCGCTAAAATGAACATTTGTTTTGAAAATAAATATATTCACAGCGAGTTGCTGATGCTTTGCAAGTTCATCCTAGTAGTGTGTCGGCTATATCGAAAGAGATTAAAGAAGGTAGACCCTTGAGCAGCCCCAAGAAAACACGGCATCTTAAGAAACCAGTCACTGATATTGATGACTTTGTTAAAAAGGCTATTCGGAATGCAATATATGATATCTATAGATATAGTAAGTTTCACTCTTCTTCAGAACAACATGTTACCCTTACAACCTGGCATAACATCCTGCAAGAGAGAGGCATATATGTATGTATATTAATCTTTATTAATTATTTTACGTAATATATATTGGTGCTTGGAAAAAAAAATAATCCTCGTAGAGCACTAATGGAACAGTCGCATATTGCTCTTGGTTGGACAGATTTTCTGATGGGTTACGTCAAAAACAAAAATGAAAATCGTTTGTGGGAGCCTGTTTTCTTGATGAAACTTGGATTTTTGAAAATGGTACAATAGGTAGATCCTGGCAAGGTCAGAATATTCAAAGTGTGAAACGTACTAAAGTTGATGGACGAAGGTTGGCGAATTATTTGTATTAGATGTGTAGAAATTAATATATTATGTTTTCTAGGTATATCATTGTACATGCCGGTAACCGTAAATGATTTATACCTGGAGCAGCACTTACATTTCCGTTAAAAAGAAATGATCTCGATTATCATTGGGAAATAAACTCGAGTAACTTTCAACTATGGTTTGAAGAACAGCCATCTGTGATCATCATGGATAATGCACCGTACCACAGTATTACTGAAAAAAGTATCCCAACTTCTATGTGGAAAAAGGTCGATATTCAGGGTTGGTTAAATTCAAACAAAATACAATATGATGTCAACCTGTTGAAACCACAACATCTGCAACTTTTAAGCAGTAGATTTTTTTATGCTCTGATAATTAGCACTACTTAATTATTATACGATACTTGGTTCTCTTTGGCGAGTCTAATTATAATACTAACATGAAAACAAATTAGTCCAAGATGGTAAGAGATACTAGCAGTAATAGAAACTGGACATTTAGTAAATGAAAAAGAACGCGTATTTAATAGTTTAGGTTTAAGTTATAAAAAAAAACTAAATTTACAAAGTGGTACGTTTATTCGGCGACGTCCTGGCGCCATAATGTTAGATGAATATATTTGAAAAAACACCACCTGGAAACGGGCTTAAATCGATCATTAAGAGAGGCACAAAGTTTTGCAAGTAAAATCTTTAAAACAATGAGAACCAGATGGACTTTTAACATTTCTAAACACTACAAATCACCTAGAATTGACGAAATTTTCCCCATGTAATTGCAGAAATGCATAAATGTTCTCAAAATGCCTTTCATTGGACCTGTGTGTTATGGTCTGCCATCTAAAACACACTATTAACAAATCGCCTAACTTAGCAAAGATGGTGCTATATTGCAGCAAAGGAGACCTTGTACTACTGACAGTAAGTTTTACAGGTCATGCGACAAATGAGTTAAGTAGCAAGATAACATTAATTCAAAGAAGGAGGAGATTATTTTGAAGAAAACTAAAAGAATAAGTATTTCATTAACATTAATAATAATAAATAATAAAAAACCAAACTAAAGAGTAAGTTATTACACCAATTATTGTAAACAAAGCAAAAATATAAAGGAAACACTATACAAAGCGCATATTCGGCGTAGTAATTACGTCTATCTACATAGACAGATCCGAAGTTTGAAGAGTTATTTGTCGCATTGATATTACTGCATTATTTATAACTTGGAGAACTATAAAAGATTATGCAAGGCATAAACACAATCGATACCTGATTAGTACCGTCACAATAACACATCTCAATAACATATAATTGACAAATGGAGTACCGTTTTCCGAAAGATGACGCTATCACTTTGGGCATTAGTATGTTTAAATTACTGGGTGAATTTATTCCGCACAAGTCTCAGTTACCCATTAACGTTTATCGCATCTTTAATTGGGTTTTGATGATCTGAATACGATCCTGCTGTTAATGAATTTATCTAAAGCGGATGCGTATATGTATGTACAAATTCTTGGTTCCTCTGTACTGTTTGGTCATGTACGTATTGCCTTATCGTTTTTCTTTTTTAATAATAGTTTCGCTATTGTTTACAGGGTTTGCTGAGGTATATCTGCTTCGTGTATTACAGATCTGAAATCTACGGTTTGTTAAATGATATGTCACGATTTTGGAATATAAAACACGTTAAAAATATTCATAAAATGGCAGAAACGAAGTATGTTTTTTTGATAAAAACTCCCAGAATATTCATAACTTTAGCTATAGCTGCCATAATAACTTTTGCCTTGAAACCATTAACGGCAAAAGGAGCATTAATGTTTCCTGCTAGAGTATTGGTTGATGTTATTGGTTTTCAAGCAACTCTATTATTTAGTCAATATTATGGTTTTCTACTTATTGCGGCTGTTATTGTGGGATACGACATAATTTATATTTGCTACTGCGCCCATATATTAACACAAATTCGTATGTTGAGGTATAAATTTGAGCATATCACAGGATATATTAGCATTAAAACAATATACAGCTATATTAGACATCACCAGTTTATGTTAAAGTAAATTTTAAATATTAATTATGATAGTTTAATATTCGAAAACTATTTCTAGAGTATTTGAGCGAATGAAAGGTATTTACTTCTGGATGTTTTTCTTTCTCTATGGGCTAACGTTACTCTCAGGTTGCAGTCAATTATATGTCATAATTTTAGGGTAAGTTACTATGACATTTTACTTGCGTTGAATTTTTAAGATTTATTGTCAGGGTTACAGAAATATCTGATCTCCTAGGGTCAGTAATTTATATTATTTCTCTGTTAATTGAATTTGGACTGTATACTTCTATTGTGGAAGAAGTTGTAACTCAAGTAAGCTAATTTTTGTTGGAATAAAAACGTAGCTAATTAATACCAACTCTATTGCAGTTTAGAGGAATAACTTCCTCGGTATACAAGTCTCCATGGTATGAAAGAACTCTGGAAGATAGAAAAGTCTTGCTTTTCATAATGAAGAAAGGACAACATCAAGGTTATTTTTCAGCTGGAGGATTATCCGAGATAAATGTGGATACATTCGGTTCTGTGAGAGAAATATATTTTATCTCTTTACACACGTACAGGTTGGGTGGCTAATTTAAAACATCTCTTCCTTATGGCTTGTCTCGACTCTTACATCTCTCCATATATATTCATTTTTTTACTATTAGGTGACATAAACTAGGCGTCAAATTCAGAGAAAGGAGTTTTTTGAAAAGGTTTGAAATAAAGCTGGGGATACAGACATTTATATTTGCTTCTTATATCCTTGAATGTAAAGCTTATGACATGTCTTTTATGGGAGCTTGACAATAGTCCTCCATTCTTTCTATTTTTTTTGATTTTCCACCCAGTCATCTATCTTCTTATCTTGTAAGTGTTCCAGCACCGTCTCTCTTCATTTTTTCCGATCCTACCTTTTCATATCTTCTGGCTTATTTCCGACCACAACTTGTCAAGAATACCGAAATATCCGAGTTGTTTGGATTTACTGAAATGGTTAGTTTGATCATTGAATTTGGAAGAAGTTGTAAGCCAAGTAAGACTTTTGCAGAACAATCACACCTGATTAAGGCAAATTGTTTTCTATTTCAGGGTCATTGTAAGGGATTATATATTTCATCTCTATATTTTGCAACAGACTCTGCAACATATGTTGACCTACCACGTACTAATCTGGTCCGGTAGCAACGCTTTTCCCGTAGTCCACAGCTCTAGAGCTTTAACATTCTCGTCTTCGCATTCATACAATATCTTCTTCTTTTCTTCAACAATTGCACTTATACTAGTTCTTCAATTTGAAATCTCGCTAGATACTTGCTACGACTACAACATGTTGTTGTTTATCCTCTATAAAAAAACTTTAAGTTATCAGGCAACCTATTCTTGGGATGCCAAAAGTACAAATTGTACAAATGTGTGAGTGTAAGGGGTATATGTATATTAATTCCATATTTAAGAACTAAAAATAAAATATTGGTGAGTTTTATAATAGCACTTCTTTTGTAGGTTATCCGCAAAATCTTCTCCTTCTATGCAATCTTAAAAAATGTATTGGATAAATAATACAATATAGCCTGCACTAACGTAAAAAATATAAAGTGGGTAAGACAGAACTAGTTGAGTGTAAATATATAAGTCAATAAAGTACCAGTTTTAGTAAAAGTAGTTTTTATTATTATTTTATTACGTCGGTCGCGTAAAATGATTTCATAAATCCCGGGATGTAGTTAAATTAAAATAATTTTATTATAATAATAGTAATGTTTAGTATGTGTTGTGTAAAATGAAAATATAAATAAAACACGTGTTTATCCACTTGCGAGAACTTAGGGGTTTACACGGTAAAAACATTTTTATTTTAGCATATTACATATAAGTACTTTGTGGTTATACGACATGGTTTCTTGTGTGTTACTGACTGGCAACTGAAAACCTAATTGCTCTTGCGCAGCTGCAAAAAAACAGGGGAATGAATACTGGTGCATTCAGGGTTGCCGGCCGTAAAGGCGCAAAAAGTTAACAAAAATAAAATAATAACATGTGTATAGCTGAACATGTCCCAGGCCTTGAAAGTATTAGCTTTCCAACAACAATACAGTAATAGCAATCGTAAAGAAACAATTACACGATAATCAGGATTACAAAAAACAACAAAAAATATCTAAGCACTTTCACACACCACTGCACTCACTAATGGGCACAATTTTGAGAAAGCGCGATGTGTCACACCATATTGAGTCCTGACAGACGCTACCCTGACGATGCCGTCAGTGCCTGGATGGAGTTCGCATATCCGGTCTAGTTTCTATTGTAGCGGTGCGGTGGTACGTTGCCGTCCTTTATCAGAACAAGCGTGTCCGGTTCCAATTGGGACTGCTGCGTACGCCATTTTGACCGCTGCTGTAACTCGGATATATACTCCTGGGTCCATCGCTTCCATAAATTTTGGTGCAGATACTGAAGTCCTTGGAAGGATGTTAAACGGGATGCGGGGATATGGCAAACGTTTAGATCAGGCAAGAATGCTACTTGTCTTCCAATTAAAAAATGTCCGGGAGTTAGAGGTTGCAGATATTTGGGATCGTTAGATAACGGCGATATGGGCCGAGGATTAAGAGTTGCCTCAACTTGCGCAAGCAATGTCGAAAATTCTTCAAAGATTAATAAGGCTGTGCCCATCACGCGCTTCAGATGGTGTTTTGACGACTTAATACCCGCTTCCCACAACCCACCGAAGTGAGGACTATGAGCAGGTATAGGTACCAGCTGATGGCATCGTTCGCGACAGATTTTGTGATGACTGAGTTTTGCTTTTGCAAGAAAATGCCTAAGTCACACAATTCAGAGTTTGCGCCTACGAAGTTTGTCCTGTTGTCTGAAGATACACGCAAAGGCTTGCCCCTGCGAGCCACAAAACGTCTAAAAGCTAGTAAAAATGCTTCAGTTGAAAGGCCTGTTACCAGCTCTAAGTGCGCGGCTTTCGTAGAGAAGCATACGAATAGACATAAGTATATACAATTTGCATATCTTGGAACCGCGGCCTTTGCAATTTTTAATTATGAAGTGTCCGCCGTAGTTCACACCTACGACGTGAAACGGTGCAGATTCTGTGATACGGTCTACTGGCAAATCTCCCATGATGGGCTAGGCTGATTGCGGCGAAAAACATCTTGTACAATCATGTACAACCTTTTTCACTATGTTTCGACGAGCAATTATTCAGAAATGATCACGGAGCGAGGATAACAAAAGTTGTGGACCAGCATGGAGCAATCAAATGCTCATGAGTAACAATGAGCTGCGACAGGTGGTGTTTGTCAGAAAGAATAATGGGATGCTTTTTGTCGTAAGAAAACTGAGAATTCGAAAGTCGCCCGCCAACGCGTATGATGCCACTCGAAACCAAAAATGGATTGAGGCTATTTAGCTTAGAAGCTGGTTTCAAAGGCTTGCTTTTGGTAGGAGTTTTTAATTCATCAGGGAAACATTAGCTCTGACCAATTTTGAATAAAGATGTAGAAGCTGATTGAAGTTCTTCTGAGGTAAGGAGGCCTAAAGCACGATCATGACGGGCTAGCGCGGATTTTTTGGCAAACCGAAAGCACTCGTCGCAGCCGGGAATAGCTGCTAAAGTTGGTCATTGGACACGGCTCAAGGTCAAAAGAAACAAAGGCTTGCACGGTTTTCTTTAATTCAGGGAACGCTGAGTTGAAAAAATCTGAATGGCCACGTTCAGATTTTTTAATTTATTTCGAGCATTTTTGAATAAACTTCGTCATAATCTGTTAAAAGTGAAACCGCATTATCTAATCGTGATTGTAAATTTATTTCATCATCAGATGTCACTGCTGTACCACCATATAATTCATTCAAAAGGTGTGGAAGCGGGTCAATTTCCCTTCAGCACGCCCCTGGTTCGTTTTAGGGCTTCCATTATGAATTTAAGGAACTTTGTATAAGCAAGTAATAATATTGTAGAATGACTGCTTATGCAATAATGAGCAATAGGAAATATAGAAAAAGGAATCTTTGGTAATCTTATTGCATATCGTTGAGTCTTCGTTTGCATCGAAGGGAAACGTGTTTCTTTGTTCTCGTTGAGTTAGCTGCGGATCTATTCTTGTGATGGCGTCGTCTCGTGGTTGTTTCGTAGCAGATGTAATATTCAACACGTATGTGTGAATGAATATATTGAGTATGTGTTGTCTAAAATGAAATATCCTTGTACAAGATCAAAATATAAGTAAAACCCGTGTTTATTCACTTGCGAGAACTTGGTATTTACACGGTAAAAACATTTTTATTTTAATATATTACACATACTTTGTGGTTATACGACATGGTTTCTTGTGTGTTACTGGTTGCTAACTGAAAACCTAACTGCTCTTGCGCAGCTGCAAAAAAACAGGGGAACAAAACTGGTGCATTCAGGGTTACCGGTCGCAAAGGCGCAAGAAGTTAACAAAAATAAAATAAGAACATGTGCATAACTGAACAAGTAATAAAAGTTAAAATAATAATTAATAATAAACAAAAAGTTAACAAGAATTTTTGTCGATCTTTGAATGCCGCACAAAAACTCGCGTTCTTTGCCCGAATATTATATGTATATGCAGTAAAAATCTCTTCCCTATAGTCAGTAGTATATGCATAAATACAGTTCATCTAATGGATCTGTAGACGCACGTCATTGTTTGATTACATAAGCAAATATTCTCGGTTAATCTAGGTATTCTTATTAAATAGCGGTGTCGAATATTTAAGTGTGGAAAATAGGCATGTCTGCAATACAAATCATATCTAGACTACTGCATTAATCAATTATTGTCAGATTGTATTTATTGTCTTGTCAATTTTTGCGTGTATTTTTGTGTGGTATTTCTTCTTTTCGTTCCGTTTTAACATACTTTTATTCGTTCTAATATTTTGCAATAATAATTGTTGTTTTCAGAACAGAGATACGTATGAATTTGTGTGCGGTAAGGTAATGCACATTCAACAACTAATCATATAGAGAAGAAGAAAGTAATACTTTATAATTATTGTAATACTGTTCTATTTATTACAAAAGTATTGTTTTAGGGAAACATATTATATTGCAATCTTTAAAAGATCAGCTTAAGACCAAGGAAATTGTATAGTTATCTATATAACCTTTAGCCACTTTGTTGAAGGAAGGGTTTAAATTTCGCAAAGAAGACAACAGGCGTGCTGTAGTTGAGGAACATTATGTTGCATTAATGAGAAGTGAGTTTTTCAAAAAGTATATGGATAATTTAGCATCAAGTGCCCCAAGACCGGTGGTGTTTTTGGATGAGACCTGGATTCATTCAAAAGGAAATAAAGGAAAATCTTGGTAAGATGACTCTGTCAAAAGTATTCGCAAGCCAGAGGGTTATGATGGCAAACGGTTTATTATATTTCATGCAGGAACTGAACATGGATTTATCAATGGTGCGAGTTTAATCTTTACCTCAAACAATAAACTGCCAGATTACCATGCATCGATGAATTGCACAAAAGGTTGAGTATGGTTAACAGTTAACAACACAGCTTCTTCTGAGTGTACCAGAAAAATCTCTTGTTTTAATGGATAATGCTCCGTACCATGGTATCGTGCAAAATAAAATGCCCACCAGGTATCGAGAAAACAAACAAATATGGATTGATTACACGAAAACAATGTTAATTTTTCAAGCGTTTTAACAAAATATCAATTGCTGGATTTGGTAAGGAGAAATAAGATGAACTATATGACATGCGTAATATACACCTGTGTATCCACTAAGCTAATAAAGATAATTATTATTATTAAAGCTCATGGCCATGATGTGTTGGGTTTCCGCAAAAGGTTAGTCATATTGGCCGGGACGGTTACCGAGATGAGCATGTTCTTACTATGTGGAGCGAACCATTAGAACATTGT
Organism: Popillia japonica; assembly: GCA_004785975.1. NCBI lineage: Eukaryota > Metazoa > Arthropoda > Insecta > Coleoptera > Scarabaeidae > Popillia > Popillia japonica. Next base: position 994 of record SMLS01049830.1, on the reverse strand, counting down.
TGCCAAAATACTTGGAAAAATTGTGTAATGCACACAAATAAGCTTATTAGGGATTGGTATGAACGGGAGAATTGGTAGATATTGAATTTGACCCCATTATGAATCCTGGAGAGTTCGAAAGCGTATTATATTCTGTTCTGTTATGGTGAATGGACAATAAAGTCACTTTATTATTATTATTATTTGTCCATAATTAAAAATATTTAGTCGTTATCTACTGTTATATTATTTGTAATATTGATCTTGCTCGCACTTCAGTGCAAATGTCAGGGACTATATACATATAAGAACCATTTTCAGAGAGGTGGATTGGCAGACAAGGCTTCTTATTAAGACCAATTGGCCTCCATTTGTTTTATTCAATTTTCCTATTCTAGGTCCCATCACAAACGGCAATATTATTTATTCGCGTGTAGTAACTCGATGTTTACTTAGCAAACAAATCAACCACCCTTAGTAATTACGCATTTTCTTATTTGTTACACTTCAATTGCAATTAAAAAAATAGTCAAAGGCAGTGGCGGCTCGGGGTGGTCCAGTTAGGGAGTGCATAATTTCCTAACATTCTTAGACTAAATATATTTTTCAAATGCCCTTCGGAATTTTCATGTTTCGTAATTTTAGCACTAAGATGAATTAAAGTCTCTTATTCCGTTCTTTGACTCAAGACTCTTCACTACCAAACAAAAGACACGGAAAACAAAACAAAGTATTTTTAATTTCACATCCACAAATCGAGTCATTTTTCTGATAAATATCCGTTTTGAATTTTATTATAACCTCTTTACCTTTAACAGATTGTTTATTTTCTAAACATAATTGAGACATCGGCCGTTTAAATTTTTTTATTGCAATTTTTTCATCATACGTTAACCGTGAAAACGCGTTATTCTGTAACGCAAAGACGAAACTCATCTCACAGCAGCGGTGAGCAGACTGAGGATCTTCTGAGGTCTTCGGTTGTTCCAAGGTTGGGCCTTGTTGGTCCTTTAGC